>PVKZ01003160.1:0-42500 GCA_004027375.1 Macroglossus sobrinus
AAGGAAGGAAGGAAGGAAGGAAGGAAGGAAAGAAAGAAAGAAAGAAAGAAAGAAAGAAAGAAAGAAAGAAAGAAAGAAAGAAAGAAAGAAAGAAAGAAAGAAAGAAAGAAAGAAAGAAAGAAAGAAAGAAAGAAAGAAAGAAAGAAAGAAAGAAAGAAAGAAAGAAAGAAAGAAAGAAAGAAAGAAAGAAAGAAAGAAAAGCAAGCCCATCATGGTTGACAGCCCAAGGCCACAGACCATAAAACTGATGGACACTCAGTTCTGTTTTTCCTCCAGCTTATGCCCTGTATTACCTGCAGATTTTTCTCATCAAATGATATGAAAGGGGTGTTGGGCTTTCCAAAGTATAAGAGGTGATCCTCTATTTTCAGTTCAAAAAAAGAAATCGTGGATGAAAAAATCTGAAAATCCTTTTGTTGCAATTATGTGTTAGTTTTAGAATTATTTATCCAACAATTTCGAGGATCATGTAGTCATGAATCTTTAGAAATCATTGAGGAAAACCCCTGATGATTGCTCTTTACCTCACATTCTGGGGCCCTTGACAAGTAGAACCTTATATCTGTCACCTGAGAACACCAACATTGGCTGCCAATTCTCTGGAGGGCGCAGGAGTTAAACAGATATGTGTGAGGATGTTCTCTGAATGGATTTTTCTCAGCGATAACTGAGCACCTAACAAGACAACAAGAACTTGTGATTTATGAGCGTTTCTAACTGATGGGAAGTCTGTTGATAACCACACAGACTCTGAAATGGAGGGAACTGCACAGCATCTGTCGGGGAGTTACACAGGCTATTTTAAGCACTTGTGACGAGGAAGATTTTCTGCCAGATATGATGCACCCTAGAGAAACAAAAGTCTATTAGACTTCTCGGTTGCTTTATAAAAAACTTGTTTAGCATTACTTTAAGTTATTAAAGAAAGTTATTAAAGAGTCACAACTACTTAGAAACCATGGTATAATGTAAGTGCATAGGATGGCCCATGGTATAATGGGCCATCGAGAAAAGTTTTGTAATAGATCACAGCAGGCCAATAGTGTGTGTGTGTGTGTGTGTGTGTGTGTGTGTGTGTGTGTGTGTGTGTGTGTTTCCTTATTTGGAGAAGGGAAGCTTTTCTCTCTCCTATAATCAATAGCTGGGTCTATTAAATAAACTGACAACAGGCAGATTAACAGGAAAAAGGCATACAAAATCATTAATTTTTAATATTATGTGCATGCTAGTATAACAGGGAAAATGAAGTAACTACCCAAAAAAAGTGATGAGATTTGAGTTTATAATTCCGTCTTAATAGGGCGAGGGGAGAGGAGAGGTAAGCTACTTAAGTGAGAGTGACTAATTTTTACAAAAAGATAAAGAGGCCTTGGTAGAACAGATGGGAGCTACATGACAGTTTGCGACTAAGTCAAAGTGGTGTCAACTTCTAGTCTCCTCTGCTGTGACAGGAGTCAGTCTTCCTTAGTCGATGAAACTCTGGAGAAAAGATTTATGACAATGACAATTGACATAGGCCGATAAGAGGAGTTCAGAAGAAGCCTCTCCCTGCATTCACCGGCTTTCAAGTGCCTTCCGCTCAGAATAATCCTTATGCTATATTCTGCCGCCCTTCACTTATATAATCATTTTGCTGGGTTGTGATATGACAAATTGATTAAAGATAAAAGCTATGCTTCCCAAAATATCCTCCTCTGTATGGTTCCAGGTTAGAGTTACCCAAAACAAAGGAACTTATGTGAAAATTTGGAATGCAGAAGTAAAACAGCAAGCATAGTCGGAGATGCTCACGGTCAGGGGCCAGGTGCCCCCAGGGTCCTACCTGCCCTCACTCTCCTTGCTCTGCATCTAGTTCTTCCTGAGTGTGAGCCCTGCTGCTGCCCAGCAGTGGCACCAGGCCCACAAACAGACACTATGCCAGGGAGCCCCAGAGCCAATAGCTTCCCAAAGGCCTCTCCTCCACAAGCTGCCGCACTGTGAGAGCCTGGTGTGGAAGCTACGGCCTGTCCTGACTGGCCAGGGCCTCAGGCAGACTACGAGCTCTCTCCTACCCCAACTCCCACTTCCAGACCTTCGCCTCTTAGCTCTTCTCACAGTGGTGTAAGTACTGATCCCAACAACTTATTCTTCATTCCAAACTACACATAGTAACTCTGCTTTCCCAGATAAATTGTGACTGATAAAACTGCACAGATTACATACAAACACATATACACATGCACACACATATATAATCATTCATTAAATTCTTTACATATCAGATAGTTCTTATATGTAAGTTCCAGAGTCATCTGTTACATCCTCAATACTTAACACAGTATCTGATCCTAAACATGTGCTTAATGTTGTTGAATGAAAATGAAAGGCAAGCTAATTTTAAAAATCACTTAAAAATATTCTTCCACCCCATGGAAGTCAATGCTCTGTAATTCTTGAAAATTATAGCAAACATCAAAGGCTCTTAAGTTCAATTTTCAAATATACAGCTAACTATAACATGCTTATTAAAAGTAATAATCAGAGAGGATATATATTCTATACTCTAGACCTAACCAACAGTATTCTTTTTTCTGCAATATCACGTCAACTCATTATTTTCTTACAAGCAGGATATTTCAAGTGTGGAGTGACACCTGATCGTATGCCCACTTCTCTGTTACATATCTGGGGGTGTTAAGTTGTGTTCCAATAGGTGTATTCTTTGGAAAGAGGCTAGAGCAATGCCAAATACCCATGGGGAGAGAAAGCCTGGTCTGCCTGGGAAAGAAAAATGATCTTTGAAGAAGAAACTAAGCATGATGGGACTGACTCGTGGAGGCTAGAGGAGGAACAAACCTAATGCTTTCTCTCTTAGACCTGGATTTTGAGAGTCGATATCCAGGTAGTCAAGGTAAGGAGGCAGCTTCCACCACCTGGAAGGAGGTCAGGAGCTAAGAAAGATCTATATGATAGAACATAGGATAGTGCGTGAGCCATGTACTACACTTAAGATTACCCAGTTTCTATCGCCCTGCCTTGATGAGCCTTGGAGCAGTACCAGGAAGGCAGAGACTATGTCTGTTCTGCTCACCAATAAATCGCTAACCCTAGCACAATGCCTGGCATGTAGGAAGCACCAACCAATACTTGTTAAATGATGAGTGAATGCATATTTTCTCAAAGCATCACAAAAGTCTTTTTTAAAACAGGACAGCCTTATCTAGTCATTCCGTGGAGAAAAGACAAGGGGTTGGAATCCATGTGTGGTCTAGAGCATTAATGGGGAGCAATATCATGCCCCAGCCCTGAGCCGGGCAGGGTGAGAAGCACGGCACTCGTGAGCGAGTGCTCCAGAACGAAAGACGAGCTCCTAGTGAGAAGGAGAGCATCCTAAAGTCCAGGCATTTCCTGCCAGCAGGGCATCCATCCTCCTTCTCGGGTCAGTTTTAAAGATTCTAACTTTTCTACTAGGGTGGAAACATCATTCATTAAGAATTTACTCTATCAGGGTACCGAAAAATCACCTGTATTTTGCTTTCATCTGCTGCAGATTGATCAGAACGAAATGCAATGAATCCCTCCCCACTCCAGGAGACCAGTCATTTAATTTGTCCTCCTGACAGTTTGGTTTCCTCCGACCTCAGCAGACAGAAGGATCCCTTTCCAGGGTGAGGGTTGGAAAAGAGCCATCGGGCAGGTGTTCACCCTGGTAGGTAATCCCCAAGTTGGGCATTTTGGTTTCCGATGTCTGTTCAAGGGCTCTCAAACTGGTGGCCCAAAGACATGTCTTTTGTTCGTCTGACATGTATTCAGTGTTCTAAACTTTGCCAATTAGCTGCGGAGAGAAATAAACGAGATGGCTAAGGAAAAACAATGGAGCTCAAGTTCTAAGCGATGAGCCCAACCTTTCATAGGACCGGGGGTCATTCTTTCAGGAGGGACAATCCAACTTCCCATGACCTTGCCAGGTGGCAGCTGGCACTCCCAGACAGCACCCTGCAGAGCTGGTGTTGACTCCAGACCACTTGGTACCTAAGCTCAAAACTTTATTGTCTATGATCAGGTGGCTTCTCATATTTGCATTATCGGAAGGTAAACCAGCCGGTGTGCCCAGGTCTCCCCCAGGAAACAGCACGTCCAGAAACTTCACATGCCCCCACTCACTCTCCTGTGCCCTGAGGAAAGGACAAGGATGTCCATGCTTACTCTTCTTGACCCTCAGCTTTATAAATCTCCCCAAAAGCTTATTTCTTCATCCCTTTCATGTGATGCTGTACTATTGTCTTATCATAGCTCAGCATTGCTAGCATTTAAAAATTGAGAGGTTTTACATGAAAGTCTGGATTGCCAGCATGTCTTAAAATAGCCTATATTCCCCAATGGCAGCAAATAGCTAAAGCAGAAAAGCAAGTGCCCCAGTATTTCTTGAATTCGAGCTTCAGCTGTCATTTAGCATCATGCTTTCCCTGTGATTTACCTGACTGTAGTGTAAGAGGAATGTGAAACATTCCTTGAACTCATAGCTCCACCCTGCACTTACCCCCACGCACTCATTCAATGCCTGTCTGGTCTCTGTAGGGATGTGAGTATTATGACACTGATCTAAGTCCACTAAGAGATGTAGGCAGATTGTCAAAAGGGGGAAGTACAGGGGACCTTGTGCAGGTGAAGGGACCCCCACGAGGAGTGGGAGAACCAGCCTTCCACAGGGCATCAGGTGTAGCCCGGATTGAAGGTCAGAGAGCAACCTATCAGGACCATCGAAGTCACTCTCTCTGTAACCCAAAATAAAGAACCTGAAAAACAGACCAGTATGGGGTTCTCCATCCAGAGAGGTGAGGGCGAATGATATGTAACCATGACTGAGATGAACATAGACTCCTATATCCTGCATCCTTATGCCAGGTGTCTCTCGTTGACACCTCCAAAGCCCCTCTCCTCTCTTCTCCATCTTGGTCCCTGTTCCCAGGCAGCTGACTTGTGGATTACATCAAAGTCTTCCAGCTTCCAGTCGAGTTCAGTTGATGAGAAGCCCAGGTTGTTGTGCGAAGGAGAGAAGGGGCTTCCTCCTTTCAAGGTCACCTAAAGCCAAATATGCACCCCTCAAAGATTACTGCTTTTCCCTAGGTGGCTAACGCTACTCTCTCATTGAATTAACTTATTTCAAGTATGTCATCTGTTTCCTGCTTGGACCCTGACTGATACATTGCTGGTATAATGGAACAGTTCGCACCTGTCACACGAAGAAAAGCAGCATTATAATAATAGGAGTAGCCGTGATGGGATCAGAGCCCAACCGTTGAACAGGATTGCTCCTAGGTCCAGAACAAAAACAGCTTCACCTGAGATCATAGAGCTTCATAACCAGAAGCATATACTTGCTTACAGTGGGAAAAAAATAGTTCACATTATATTAGAGTCAAAGCTGCCCCCATTATATTTAAATTAAGCATTTGAAACGGTACGCTATTCAATAAAAGCCTCAAATAGCAATTGCCGACTCAGGGAGAAAAACATAAAAGATATATTTTATATAGAAAAAAAGAGACACAAGAGAATTCCAAAGAAAAAGAAATGCAAAGAATGTGACAGATAGAATCTGTGCTTCTGAGAGGATGGGGCCAGGGATTCTCTGGCTGTGACTAGTTGAAGTCCTCTACATAGCAGTTGCACGCCTCAGGTGAAACGTGGGCTTTGAGGCTCTGTCTGCAGCCCACACACCCGGTTCTCATACCCTTTGTAACCCTTGAATAGGTCACACTGTTGTGGGCTACAAGGCAAGGTTCAGACAGGGTTTTCCAACACACAGCTGGCAGGGAGAACCTAGAGAAGGCATCTCTCCCCATGTGTGACCTGACATACTTGAGAAGAGTCCACGCTCTTTCCTAATTTTATGCTCAAAACGTATGATGATAGCATAAGAAGAGCTGAGCTCAATCTTCCATCTGGATCCCTCTCCTCCAGGGCAGTGCTTCCAAGGTACGGCCCTCCGGCCGATCCCTCCGTGTACGTGGAAGTCTGAGGTCAGGTCGGCTGCTGGGGTGGAGTGTTCATAACTAGCATGGTGTCACTGTAGAAGTTAAAACTGTATTCGTATGAGGGGCTTGCTTTGTGTGAAGGTTTGCGAAACAGCTGGTATAAGAAGATGGAGCTGCATGGAGGTCAACAGGCTATTGCCCTGAAAATAGGAAGCAGAGCGTCTGAGTTATTGCACTAGCGTAGTCTTCATGGCTCCTGGCCAGAGGCTCGTGTACAGGGATGATATATGGGCTTGGAGCCACAGCATCTTCCATAGGACCTCCCAAAATCTAGAACGACTTGCCGTCACTATGCACGGATGAGGTCACCAGAGGGAGGACGGAGTCCGTTATCCTTGTTGGCCCGGCCCTCTGGCTCCAAATTTCACACGGAATTTTACAACATGTTCCCAGAATTTAAATGTATACAACTTACTATGAATTACAAGTCGCACCTGTGCTGCGATGAAATGATAACAGGACCTAACTTTTATACGGTTTAAGACAGACTCTGTGGAATCGGTACGGGGGTGAGGAGTGACTCAGAAACTGGTCCCTAACCTGGGAGAAGCATTCGCCCATCATTACTCGAGGACTGCCCCCAGGAAACGCTAAGTCTCCAACACTCCCACTTCAGGGCCCCCTTCTGTGCCCCACGCTGTGCCACTGAAGGAGTCCTAGGGCCCGAAGTAAAAATCGCATGCAGCCATGAGGCGCGATATTGTCACCACAACGTGAGTGGAAGCTTGCAATGGTCACAACCAGTTCTTCTAGCTTTAGCTGAAATCCGAAATGAGTCTAAAAAGATGTGAGGCAAAGCACAAGGAGTGTCTGGCACATAAGGTGTCTTGGGAAACCCAGTTCCTCGCCGGAAGTATACGTACGTGGTCAACGTGAAACCAGAGCACGAAGATTTGAACATCCTTGTGGTGTATTTGGTCTTAGCTGCAGCAGACCTTGAAGAATTACGTTTGCTTCAGCATTAAATACATTTTCCTAAAAACCAGGATATTTTTGTCCGTAAAATATAATTTTCCCTTTATTGCTTGCTAGATAATCATACATTTTTACTTTATTGATCCTGGTTTTTTATAGCCTTGTTTTTTGCATTTTTATTTAATTTTTATAGTAGATGATGCATTCAAAAATCAAAAAGTCCAAAAGCCGCTACCTTAGAACGCTGAACATCATATATCCTGCGACCCAGCAATTTGTCCGCTAGACACATTCCCAGCAGGAATGAATGCAGATGTTACCAGCAGACACCCTGAGAATGTTCATCACGGCACTGCCGTCAGAGCTTTGTCAGGCTCTGGCTCCCCCCACATGCCTCCACACGCTCCATTAATAAGACAGAGTTGAGTTCATTGGTCACCGCAGTAAAGGAGAGCATCATCTTGTCCGAGTCTTAGTAGCATCTCAGTAGGGGAGGGACATTTATGTTTTGGATTCCCATGGAGGTGTGTCTTTCAATGGAAGAAGCTTGATTAGACTCTAAGTACCGAGATATAATCATTTAGGCTTGATGGACACAGGAAGGTGAGTATTTCGAAGTGAGGTTTTCAAAGAGTCTTGGAAAGTAAACCATCCTATGGTGCTATTTATTGAAAAGTCGATCAGTCTGATTTTTGTTTAAAAGGGATTTTTGGTAAGTTCCTTAATAACGTTATTTGCACCTTGTATCTACCTGGTCAAACGTGCCCTGAAATAAGAAAGTTATGTTAAAATGGATGGTAAGTTGTACGCTTGTAAAAGATTTAAGTCAGAGGTCATCAAACTACAGTCTGTTGGCCAAACCCAGCCATGTACTTGTTTTTGTAAATAAAGATTTATTGGGAGATAGTCATATGCACTCATTGTGTATTGACTGAGGCTGCTTTCCTGCCACAGCAGCAAAATCGAAAGGCTCGTAAAGCCAACATATTATCTGACCCTTTATAGAAAAATTTTGTCAATTCCTGGTTTAGCTTCTCAACTCAAAACAGAAACCTATGTAAATATCCATGAACAATAGAATTAATAATAGAATTAACAGTGAAAATGAATTAACAAAAACCACACTCTAATACATAACTCTTACAAACAATATTGAGGAAAAGAAGTCAAAAGTTTTGTGTATGAATCTATTTACACAATGTTCAAAAACACAAAACTAATTTATGACATATCAGAAAAAAACAGTGGATGACTTTGAAATGGGCAAAAAAAAAAAAAAAAAAGATTCCTGGAGATATCTTCTCAATGACATAAGGGGCACTGTTCAACACAACCTTCTGTGTTATCTGGTTCTATAGGGCCTTTCATTGTCTTTGACCTACTTGATAGCTTTATAAGTTGTAAACAATGGACAGTAATACAAAATATTTCTGTCTATAGACACACAAAGGAATTTTGTCTGATGAAGATGTGATTATTGCTCTGTGGATTTTGGCTAACTTTGCATCTAGTAAGCCGATTCATTTCAGCTTCCTAATTGCCTATATGTGGATCCATTCTTTGGATTCTCCTAGAACTGGTTTGGGTTTCATTTTTTGTTTTGTTTGTTTTTTTTACATTTTACAAGTCGCTTCATTGATCACTGAGTTGAACAAGATCTTCCACTCACATGCATTTTATATGTGTATGAGTCATGATCGTCTCTCTTTTGAAAGATGGCTTTTTAACAAAAGTGAGAAGTCATGAAAATGGGCACTACTGAGGGCACGTGTGACTGGAGGGCGCCAGAGAAAGATAAGATTCCTAGAACTAACAGGTCTGCCAAGGTGGGGATAATGTTTAATTTCCAGATAGGGGTGCCGATTACACAGATGAGCACTCGGAGTTGTAGACTAAAGCTCTTTGCAAGTTTCTCAATTTATATTAATTACACTTAACTGAAAAAGCCCCTTTTTAAATTAAAAATGTATATAATTAAAAAATAACCCAAAGGTATACACTGAAATAGCTCTCTCCAGCTAAAACCACTTCCTACCTCAGCATTAGCCACTATTATTAGGCTGTATTTTTTTTTTAATGTATCATTCCATATGTAAGTAAGGAAGGATACAGATTCTTATTCCCCCCACCGCTTTTTTCAACAAAAGATAGCGTAAAAGATACGGTATACACACTGTCTTGAACCTTTTCTTTTTCACTTAACGATGAATCTTGGAGATTTTTTCTTATCTTACGGCTCCACTGCATCTCATTACATGGATGTGCCACACTTTATTTAGCCAGCCCTCTCTATTGATGAGTATTTGGGTTGCCTCTTCATCTTTTGCTTCCTAGAAATAGATCAAGCTCCCAAATAATAACAAGCAGACAGGAAGGGAGAGAGGAAGAGGCACAGAAATCGGAGTGGGAAAGGCTGGCAGTGCTACAAAGGCCCTGAGCACTCACGGGGGTGGCGATGTCTCAATCGGGGTGGGTGGCTGTGACACAACACATCCACCATCTGCCTTTAGAATTCTGCCTTCCAACAGCCTTGATATATTTTTTTTAAAGGTTACCTATTTTAACAAAGAAAAGTCAACAAACACTGCCTTTCCTCTAGTGGGACTGGATAGTACGCATACATCGGACATACGGAGGTCTGTGTAACGGTGATTCAGACACTGGGGTCTCCCTCAATGCTGAAAAAGGTAAGAACTGAATCCAAACAGCTAGTATTTTATTTCCAGAATAAAGTGCCGACAGTCTCCAGATTAATACTTACCCTAGGGGAGAAAGAACCAGGTCGCTAGGTGGGCCACCGGAGGCTGTGACTCTCAAAGCCACTGCCCAGCAGAATGGCAAGCCAATTTGTAATTCTCCTTTATTTCCCATCCCTCCAGGACTGAAATGCCCAGCTGCCTGCTCCGAAGCAAAATTTATTTTATCAAGGAAGCACCATGTTCTTTCAGCTCTAGAGAAGCCCAGTATAAACTGGAAAAGACAAAACGATCGTTCTCATTTGCACAACTGCTTGAAAAGAAAATGAGATTACTGGCATCAAGGGAATATTTAAATTTTTCTCCAGGCAAAAAGAATTGACTTCCTGAGCTGCAGGGTGAAGATGGTGGAGAATTTACCACTTGACCTAGCTGAAAGAAAAATAAGGAGCCTTGTAAACCCGGGCAATTTAAACACACACACACACACACACACACACACACACACACACACACACACATGCACACACATGCACATGCACCGAAAATCCTCTGGGCTGTGATTTATGCAAATGTGTTAATTCATAATTAAAAGGTAATTGGGATCATTTTAATGGCCTTTTCTTCCTTTTAGACTGCCTCGGTAGCAGACCCCTGTCACATCAATTTGGGGTGTTAATATATCAATTCTAATGATTTTATTGTCTTAGAAATAGCTTAGCTGTGGCAGCGGCTGCCGTGGGGAGCTCATTCTCCAAGGAGAAAGCAATCTAACAGCCAGTCCGTTCTGATCCCCCGGTTATTGACACGCAGAAAAAGAAACATTCACTTTTAATAACAGGACTCTCTTTCATGCAAAGATCGTAGAGGATTTCTGAGAATAAATAATTCATGCTCCTCCAAGCTCCCAGAGAATACATTTGTTCCTTTTCTGTTTTGTTTTCCTTCAAGAAATGACATCTTGGGAAGAAGGGGCTAGGGGAGAGAAAGCACTTTCTGCTTCTGTGGATATAACACACCGAGTGTTTCATTCCCTAGTGCAACACAACCTCAAGATCAACAGACAAGAGCTGAAAACCTTTTCCCACCAGACAGACACAGTGCCATCTAAATGTTCTCTCAAAAGATAGCATCTCATAAACATTTGCAACAAAGGGATGTCAGTGTTCCCTATACTGGGCCTGCACATCACTCTTCAAAGGAGAAAAAGGGCCATAACCAAATCCAGCACAAAATTAACTATATTTAATTGATCACATAATTAGCTGCTTATAACTCCTGCTGTGTTTTGAAAAAGTTCTAATCCTCCTTGTACTTGATTTAATTTGCCATTAAAAGATGAAAACAGATTATAGTTTTTCAATATATTGTCTGTCGGTGGTTCTCAAACTTCAGTGTATGTTAGAATCACTAAAGAAACTTGACTAAATACAGATTCCTAAGCATTGCCCTCAAAGTTCCTACTCATTTTGTCTGGTGTAAGATCTGAGTATTTCTGATTTTCCTATACCGCGTTTGAGAAATACTACACTGTAAATCTAATGAAATATAATATCTGCAGTGGACTGAATGTTTGTGTTCCTTAAAATTTGAAGTCTAAATATGATGGTATTTGGAGGTGGGGGCCTTTGAGAGGTCATTAAATCATGAGGTGCACCCCCAGAATGGGATTAGTGCCCTTATAGGAGGAGGAAGAGAGCTAGCTCGCTTTCTCTCTCTCTCTCTCTCTCTCTCTCTCTCTCTCTCTCTCTCTCTCTCTGTCTCTTTCTCTCTCTTCCATATTGAAATATAAACCAAAAAGAGGACCTTCACCACAAGCCCAACCATGCTGCCCCCTCATCTTGAACTTTCAGACTCCAGAACTGTGAGAAATAAATGCTTGTTGTTTCAGCCTCCCAGAGAATGGTTTTCACAGCACAGCTAACCAAGGTACCACATGCAAGGATGCCCTCCCTGATACGATTTCATTGGTCATTTCCTAAGACTGTTGTTGATCTTTATGTGCCCTTGAATGGACCGCTCTTTTGAAGTAAATTACATATTAAGATTACCATGATGATGCTATGGAGTCCTAATTCTTGGTGAAACTGAAGCAGGAATAGAGAAGTGTCATAAAATTCAAGCTCCTAGGATATTGGTTTAAAAATTTGTTAAAAATAAAAAAAAAATACCATGAAAACTATACACACTTTTCTGGGGGGGGGGGAGGGAAAGGCACATACACAAATTTTATATTATTCCGATAGTTTCACAGACTTTGGGACCGAGATTTCCATTCTAAACTCACGTGTCGCTAGGCCACAGATTTAAGGCACACCTTTATCTGAGCTCAGGAATGTGAAGACAGTCTGCTCCGTGATGCGGTGGTGGCTACAACTTAATGTGCTGTTGAAACGTGAGGCACGTCTTCCAACTCCAAGAACGAAAGACATCTGTTAACAAATAGGCCACATCCAAACTTTCTAAGGAAAAATAAAGCCTGCCTCAAACCAGCTCACACAATCCATAAATATAGCTGAAGTAAGTAGATAATTTTAGTCCTAATGTACAAGAATTTAAGAAGGAAAATATTACAAGTGGAATATAAGAGGTTAATTTTTTTAATCTTCCTCAAGTAAACCTGAAAACATTTAATTTTGCCTATCCTTTGGGTTTTTTTAAACAAAATAAAGCACTTTTTTTGTGTGTCCTTGTGACTATTCCCCACATGGATCATCTATTATATCATATATAATAATTAAGAGGAACAGAAGAACTGCAAGGTGTAAGCAGTGCCAGAAATTCCATAAAGTATTAAGTTTTCTCATCACATGTTACACAATTAAAGGAATGATGATGAGATCATGTCTACAAAGCAAAGTGAGCCTCTTTTTTTAAAAAAAAAAAGGAATTAAATGTATGCAGATCATTGTTTCATCATTTTAAAATGGAATATCTTTGCCATTTATTTATTTCATAAAAGTTCTAGAATAAATAAATAAACCGAGATTGTAAGAAGACTTTGTCCATATTATGTAACACATTATATTAATAGTTAATAGCAAATGGATTGCATAGAGTTTGACTGCACTGAGTATTATAATGAATTAAAGACTTTGTTTAAAGGGCTCATAGAAGAGAAACAAAAGTTGTTAGAGGGCTGATTAAAAGGAAGGAGAAAAGAAAGTAAACTGTGTTATGGGATAATAAAAAATCTTTCCAGATACTTTTTCTTCATCTCTCCATTGTAAAAATGAGGAGAAATACTGAAACAGGCAGGGAAGAAATTACCAGAATAGGAATCAGGAGATGTATAGTCAATCCCATTAGGCCAGGAATTTGAAGCATGACATTATATTAAGTAGAGGTTTCTCTACGTGATCAGAGTGGTGACAGATGACCTAACCTGTTCTCCCAATTGTAATATCATTATGCACACTCATGCTCATAAAAAATAGATATGCATGCATGCAGACATGCATGCAGACCGAAACCAATAATGCCTTAGAGAAAAGCACAGTTAAAGAATTTATTTGTTGTCATTTCTCTTGGTCTTCTGTTCTCAAAGCTAATTATTCAAGAAATATTTATAGCTCTAACTCTTTCATTTCATCTTAGGAAAAGCCTCTGATATTCATTTATACTGAACGTGGTAGACTCTCTTTTGAAAGCTTCTTCTTAGCAAATTCTCTAAATTAGTTTGCCTCACTTTGAGGTTATCATAAAAACAAAATTATGGAATTCTGGAAATGGAAGCTTCTAGTACTACTTTGGTTTTTAGCCACAAAATGTACACTGCTATAGCTTACATTCATAAAGATTTCAAAAATATCCAACACATAACATGAAAAAAAAAATCACAATGTCTGGCATCTAATCAAAAATTCCCAGGCATGCAAAGAGGTGGAAAAACATGACTCATGATGAGGATAAAAGTAAATCGAGATAAACTGACCCCAAAATGAAATAATTGGTTAAATTATTTCCCAGGAGTTGAGGAGAATGGAAGCTCAGACAACAGGAGATGAAAATGTCTCTCTTTGTATTTTATTTCTTTTCTTTTTGTTCTTTTTTTTTTCTGTTGACTGAACAGTAAAAAGAAACAGCAGCCTAATCTCGAGCTCCTTTTGCTCCGTGCATCACCGCGTTATTGATCTGGTATCATACTGTATATAAAGCAAGGTTTGCTTCAGTGACTCGGAGCTGTATTCCAAATAAAGGGCCATACGTAGGAAGACAAATTTCTACAAAGGTAAATTTAAGAGAAAATAATATTTTAAAGCACATTCTATTTTCTTTCCCACTCCGTTGCTTTCATAAGGATTCTCATCTAGCCAAATTACCTTGTTTTATCATGCCAGAGTATCGAACATCGCTGAATTTATTCCAAGATTTTTGCCAAGTTATCTTTTGAGACTTGGTTCTGTGCACAGGTGAAGTGCCATAAGAAAAGCTAGATGCACAAATATTCAAAAGCGGTACCTCTGGTTCATATATATACAGTATATTTCTTCCTATTTTTGTGAACCAAGGTTTATAACCCCTTCTGACATTGGATAAATGGGGAGGGAAGGTAGGGGAGGATAAGAACCGTAGCAGCGGCTGGATACAATCAAGTTAGAGGCAAAGTTGGGGTGGCAGGACCTCTCAGAGAGAAACAGCTTAAAGCCACACGCTCCTCCTCCTTCCTTAATCAACACTTGTCAGTCTCTCATTAATTGAAAAGACTGTATGAGAGCGTTCAGACATCCAATTCCAAACCGAATTCATGCCTTCTCTAGTCATCAAAAGAAACCACTTGAAACTTTTAAAATTAAGATATCCTTGTCACCGCTCAGGTATTCTGTACCATCCACCAGTCTTGCCAATAATGTATTCACTTAAGGTATATTCTGGACAGGATTCTGAGAGAGATCAAATGCGCAGTGGAATCACTAAATATTAATACTTACCAAGTCGAAGGAACACCTATTAGCCTGGAAAGTCAAGCCAAAGAGGCATAGAATAATTGATCCTCTGTTGTCTTCTTGTCCGTGATGGCTTTTTCTAAATTCAGTATTTTACACTCCTCGTTTTCGCATCTAATAGGGGTATCTGACATAAGGAAGTACACCCAATAAAATCAAGTCAAAAGAAAAACTGTGAAATCACAGTATTGGTTATGTTAAAACCTAAGAATATCACTTTATTATTGCGTTGTGTTTATATTTGATATTGGTCCAGGTTGAAACCTTCAAGTTTAATGGTGTTCCATTCTTAAAATTAGAAATGCTTAAAAAGTAGAGATGGGGACGGTGTGGATTCAAGGTAAAATGAAATGATCTAGTTTTCGGATGTGAGAAGAGGTGCCAGGGTGAGGAAAGAGAGGGAAGAGCAAAGGCAGTTCAGCAGGATCATCGCTGTCACTCTCTGAGCAGCGTTTAGGACTTTACTTCCGTCATCTCTAAGCCCCACATACACCTGCAAGGCAAATATCCTAATACCATTTTACCAGTGACAATAGTGAGGCTCAGGTAATTTACATAAGGACCGAGGTCAGATCCTTGTGCCAGAATCATATTTAAATAAGAGCCTGTCTAAAACCAAAGCTCATGTTTGTCGCAGTAAGCCACAGATGGGGGCACCCTGACACCTCAGGTGACAGACAGCTCACGGAGATTAAGTAGACAATGGAAAAGCCACAAGGAGGTGTTGCATAGAGGAGTCTCAAGGTGAGATCCATGTCTGTGGGAGATTCCTCTGACAGCAAGCGAATGAAGGTGGGGGGCAGTGACAAATCTCTCTGGGAGCAAAGGTCACAAGAGCACGCGGGGAAAGGCCAGGGCAGGCGGACTGCAAGGTAGCAAAACTTCAAAACCTGTTGATCAGAACTTGCTTTTGCAGATCTGACTCCCACAGTCTGCATAGAGTACGTCGAATCCTTCTGCCCCCTAATGTAAACCTACAAAAGAGGCGAATTCTTTGACAGCCCCTCACCATAACAGAGCAGGTGTTATTTACTAAGTGTTTACGCTGTGTTATCTTGGTGAGATAACACTTGAGTTCATCCTCATTGCTACAAATAGGTATAGTTAATCCGTTTACAGATAAGGAAACTGAGGCTCCTTGCTAAATTGTTAGCAATACTCTAGCTCTGCACTATATCAAAGCCTATCTGTTAACCTCTCCTGAAATTGATCCAGACACCTTCAGATTTCTTCAGAGCATATTCAGACATTCATGTAAGAGGTCCAAGTTAAAGAGCTGGCCAACTCAGGTGTATTAGGTTTCTGAATGATGGAAATAATTTTCCCTGTAAATCAATCAAAGAGAAGGGGGAGGAAGCGGGTGGGGGGAGACCGAGAAGAAGTCAGCCTAATTTCTACATCTCTACAAAGTTGAGCCGCGTGTTGGTGCCGGCCGGTGCCAGCTCCCCGGGCCACCGAGCTGTGCTTTCCTCTCCATTTTCCGCGGACGCCTGCTGGGGCATGAGGAAGACACCGCCTGAGTCCACTAATAAAATAAGGTGCGGTCTGTTGAGAGCAAAGACAAAACTTAAGATTTATGCACTATTTGACTTTTTTCAGCGTAGAGCGTGGTTTTACTGCTATTGATAATGAAGCGAAATCCCTTGCAGCCCATTCAGATTCAATCTGAATATTTATGAAATATCTACTACATGTTGTGTGGGTAATTTGCGAAGCACTGTGAAGAATGCAAAGAGATTTGTGAATTTTTGTGACATGTGACCTTGTCTTCATAAGCTTACTATACAGCAGCGGTCCTCAACCTTTTTGGCACCAGGAACCGGTGCTCCTATGAGAATCCAGTGCCTGATGATCCAAGGCAGAGCTGAGGCAGTGATGCTAGTGCTGGGGAGTGGCTGCAAATACAGATGAAGCTTCTCTGGCTCGCCCGCCGCTCACCTCCTGCTATATGGCCCTGTTCCTAACAGGCCGTAGAACTGTACCGGTCCAGAACCCAGGGGTTGTGGACCCCTGCCCTATATAGTCCTGTCTCCACACTTGGAGCTATGTCACAGGCCTCTGCTGGGATTCCAGACCTAAGCATCTCACTGCAAATGGGCATCAATGGGCATCTTCCCAAGAAAACTCAGACCCGATATATTCTTGCTACTCCCTCTAAATTTCCTCTCTTATCAAATTATTGCCCACCAAGTCACATTGGTAAGAATTCTGGTAAACAAACTGAACTCCTCCTTCTTCCTCCCTCCACCTCAGTCCAAGTTCTGTGGATGCTAATTCCTTGATAACTCTAGAATCTGACCCTACCTTTCCACCATGTGAGATGAGGCCCTCATAACTTTGCACCTGGACAAATTATGCACCAGTCATTTTTCTGGTCTCCTTGACCCGTTATTTCCAATCCATCTTCCAAACTGAAGGCAGAGTGATCATCTTAAATTACATCATTAATCATGCCATCTACTGAAAGCCTTTCATTAGTTCTCCATCCCTGAAGAATAAAGTTAAACCCCTTAGTCTGGCCAATAGTGGCCTCTTTCTGGCATTAGCTCATGACATTCTCCCACCCTCCAGCCATACCATGGTACTTCCCACTCCAAGAGCACACACAGCTACTGTGCCGCTATGTTTTCCCACAATCCTTTCTCTGCATGGGAACCATTCCTCCCTCCCTCCCCCCTCCCTCACTGGTTCATTACTGTTGCCCATCTAGAACGTACCCAAGGATTAACCTCTTCCCAGTGCTGCCCCTTCCATGGGTCCCTGTGTACTTTATTGCTGGCCTGCCTGTCACTCTTTCCTTGGCCATCAGACAATATGTATTGTTGACATATGCCTACCCGTCAGCGGCACGTAGCAGGCACTCTCTGTGCTTGTTGTGATGATGACTAGAAACCTGTCCCTAACGTATCCGCCAAGTCACACTGGCAGGGACTGAACAGACACGGCATTCCTCGCCCATGTGAGCTTCCCTTGCACGCAGTCCCCTAGCATTTGTGTGATCGCCACGTAAACACGCAGTGCTGAGAGCTAAACACAACACGCTCAAGGCAGTTCCACCAGTGGTCTCAGGTGACTCTTCACAGGTCCATATGTAGGGGCCACAGCACAAGGCTGGCTTGCATTTAACTTACCATTGAAGAAAATGTCAGGTTTTCTTTAGTTTGTTGGGTTTGGTTTCATAATATATTTATACAAAGCCATTTTTTTTCACTCGCCTGTTCATTTGCCTCTTTTTTTTTCCTTTTAAGTTCAATACGTTCATTATATACCATTAGCAAACCTTATTAATTTAGACCCACAATTCTATCTTGGTTTCTGAATCCATCATGCAGTAAGTGTTTGTTGTCTCATTTTAAGATATTTGTATATTAGGTAAAATAAAATACAGTGCATATATTTTATGTATTAATCCAAAATATTATATCAAAAAAACAAGGAAGAGAATCTTGAAAAATGCCTCTAATTGCTTCCACAGTGACACTAAGCCACTAGTCTTCATTCTCGAGGCAAAATTCTTTACTCTCCCGGTTACAGCCCACCCTCAGTATTCTTCCTGAGGTCGCCTGAAAAACCCTAAATAATGAGTTGCCTGTAGCATTTAACTTAAGTCTATTAATTCTGTCAAAAGATATCCGCAGTTAAGTTAAACACGGCTTCTTCTCCAGGGACTCGTGCACCCTTTCGCACGTTCGTCTCCAAAATTGTTTGGCAGCTAAAATTAAGCGATCAGTTGATGCTTTCTGAACCCGCACAGTTTCACTGTTTAAAGCTGGCGTATCTTCCGTCCTTTGGCGCACCTCCTCCAAGGTCACCGATAGTGTGTGTCACGGTCACATCTTCGAGAACTCCCAGCCTCGTGGGACGTGGGTCCTCAGCCCTAAAACCCTCACACCCGCTCAGCACAAACAGAGATTCTCTCGCCATTCCCTCTCCTCTCTTTTCCAGGATTTTCCTACTCTCACTTTCAAAACCAAATATCTTCATAGAAAAGAGAGGAGAAAATTCAGAATTGTATATCCGTGCCTTCCTTGTGGCCATCTGATCAACACTGCATCATTTGCCCCAGGCATTTTGACTGTCCCTGCCCCCACCCCCTGCCCCCTGCATGTCACTGTTCTTACTCCAGGCAAAGTCTATCAGTCCCTGAGTGTGCAACTCTTAAAGATTTCGGATCCAGCCATATCGGAGCCACTTTCTCATTTTGGCCCGTTCTACAAACTTTGATTAGAACTGTTCCATCTTTCTGAAGCTCAGCTTAACTCAGCAGGCGTTTGCAGTAACTTGACATCCTTTTCTTTCCATTGTTGGTTCATCATCCCCCACTCCCATCCCCTTCCATCGTTTGTCCAGTCCTTTTAAAGGAAGGATCCCCCTTAAGCCCCTTTCCAGTTCTGTCCTTCTCTTTTTATTATTCCTACACATTTCATTCACACTTTCAGCTAAGCCCCAAATGGCAATTTATGAAAGACGCATGGGGCACCTCCCTCCACCCATCTTCTCAAATGCTACACATTTCACTTCCCATAACTATTATTGGCACACTCCAAAAATCTGCTCTTACACAAGCTCTGCAGAATTTCTCACCCTGCTCAGGTAGGTCCCTGACCTGAGAATCCGCAAAAATCGTGTTCTAAGCAACTTGTTCTAGGTCGTTATCCTTTTTGACCCCAAGTTGCACTCCATATCCTATAGACGCTCTGTTTCTTATCCGCTACGGAACACTAGATACATCTGATCTGGAGACAAACCAGTACAAGACTAACATTCGCAATGTGGCAGAGTCATTTTCTCAGCCTCCACAAAAGAAGCTCATGTACAGATTTTCCCTTGAACCCCACATGTCACTTGAGGCCACCCAGCCCCATACATGAGGATAAAATAGGATAAAGTAGGCTCGGGCCTGCATTACTTCTCCACAGGAAACTCAGTGCCTTGTGCACAATGGCTGCGAAGCCTCAGGGGTGACCACTTCCTGGCAACCCCCAAGCCCCAAGTTTTCACTCCTACTGCTTCAGTGTATGCATGACCTCGCCAGTGCACACATGGTTACCTTCCCTGGATTTTCACTGAGAACAAAAACTATCCCCATAAAATATTTACGCAAGACAGCTGCAACCTTCTTGCTCATAGCTCCAGGTGAAGTTCCCTTGAGAAGATGGGGGCAGAGACGGAAGGGAGGAGACCAGGGGCCTTCACGTCTTCTTGTCACGCGGGCCAGTAGATCAGCTAGAACTATAGCAGAAACTCTTTTCAACTCCTCTTTATCTCTGCTGCCAACTGCCCACACCCTCTGTTTCCCTGGCCTGTACCCCAGGCACAGTGCAGTGTGTGAGGGTTCACCATCCCATGCCATGGACACCTTGTATACTATCACGTCCCCAGAATTCAACTTCGGGACTGGTCTTCGACTGCCCAGTTATCGATGGTCTCTTTCGGGCAACGGCTTCTAGAAATGACGGATCACATTCATTACATGTTTTGCTTGTTTTATTTTTCCTAACTTCCTCCTCAGAAAGTAGCTTTAACTTCGATCTTGAAGGTATCATGCTGTTACCTCCATTTACCACCCACAGGGGGTTGAACTAAATGTTCTTTAAGGCCCCTTCCCGCAGTAAAATTTATGACTCTCTATAAGAACCGGTTTCACTATCTACCAGAGATTACACATAAATGCTTTTCTTTTATCCCAACTTATGTCAGATGGGACATCCTCTAAATCTAAAAGAAAGACCGTCTTATTTAGGATCCTTTTAGAACAAACAGTAAAACAACAAGTAGCTAGAATATGTTTTCCTTTGCTGTAAGAATTGAGAAATAAAGTATTTATGTGGTCACCTATATAAATTTTTACTGTTGGGGAAATTATTTTATACTGTTGATTTCCTACGAAAATAGAGTCTAATAAGCAACGAGAGCAACATACACGATGGTTAATACTGAGGGAAACGAGAAACTCTCAGGTGAGTGAGATCGTGTGTAGTTGTTCATCGTACTCTACAACCTCATAGATTTTACCGGGTCTGAATCCCACCGGTCAAATAATTCAATAACGTTACACCTGATCCTGCGTTCAGGGAAATTTGGAAATGCCTGTTCCACACTGAGAAAAACCTTACAGCTGCAGAGCAGACCAGCACTACGAGTGTTCTTTTCAGTAGATGGCTTTTTTAGTCAAAGGGAGGAGAAAAAACATGTGGGTAGTGTGTGTCTCTCCCTTGTTCCTAGCTGTCACCGAAGCAGAGGCTGCCGGGCCGTTGAGGCTAATGCCAACTGACAGTGGCAGCGCATTGCTTGCTGGCCTGTGATGATACAATTCAGGGGGAACCTCTGTCGCCCTCATTATCTGCTGCTCTGCTTGCTCGATGTCACCTCCACTCCCTTCAGAAGGAAGGGAGGGAAGGATTATTAAATATAATTCTACTAATTATGGCTTGGTGGAAAGCGGGATGGGTCCAGAACCAGTGCCCCAAAGCAAGAGCAACACGGGGTAAAGATTGGAAGGTTTTATGGTGGTGCTTGAAGATAATTACAGGTATAGAAACAAATTCCGGAGAAAGAGAGACAATTCCGCCAAGCCCAGACTGTTTTCATAATGCGGCATCGCTCCCTTTCAACGGGAAACATTAACTGGTTTTCCCTGAGGGGAGACATTCTCGCCATGTCAGTCTCCGGGACTAAGAGACTCTGGCTTAGGACACCGGGCAGCAAGTGGGAACTCAGAAGCCTCCAGTGCCTGTTGCAACTTTCCATGCTTTTTCCAAGGTAGCCAGGATGTGGCATAACTTATTTTGCTGCAGGTTTTCCAGTGAGCAAATAACCCCCTGCAGTGTACACTGCATTTCACAGAGATGACATTAGCCGTAAGTTGGTTCACGATATAACAGTATAGATCCAAACGTGGATGACACTGACTCATCATCATGCACTGGAACATTCTCTGTGCAAACAGTTAATAGCAAAGAATGTAGTCCTTCTCTCTAGAATACCGTGACCCAGAATAATTACGCTAATAAGCATTCTGAAGCAGAATCCTTTAATTCTACAAAAAGGGTTATAAGTACATTTCAGATGGCCCTTTTAATGGGTGGGAGTGTGTAATAAAACTCCATCAAGGCATTTGTCATTGGTTGGCAATAACAGACTTTCTGCTTTTATTTTGCAATCTGAGATGTCTCTGATGTTCTTGGATTCAGAGGAACGGTCTTGCTTCTGGGCAGCTGTGATCTGGATGGACCACTGTGAAATCGATGCCCCACACATGGCTCTGGAGCGGCTCTTCGAATCCATGGCAACCTCACAGGAAAGCAAGAATCCAGGCAAGAGAGCACATACCTGAGGAATACGATAGTTTGGCGTTTTCTAAAATGTGGGGCATGTACTTGCAGGAGCCTTAACCAACACAGACGCTGGTTTTCAGTATGAAATGAATGTACGACAAAGACTTAAAAACCAACCACAGGATGAGAAAGCTATTCTTTTTCTAATCCATCAGCCCATTTTATTTAACAAAGGATGGAGTCTCAGTTTGGTGCTTCTCTTTCTTTGATACTTCTCTAAAACTTGCTGATCTCTCATTTCATCCCAACGACAGCAGCCACCAGCTATCGACTTGTAATTTAATAACGTTGTTGGGTCTTCACTGTACGTACCTTCACGACTTGACATTTATGAAAGTTAAAAATGGTTGTTCCTTTATGATAGGAATATAAAGCTTCTCCTTATAATAAACATATTTCATCTTTTTTCAAAGGAATATAAAGCTTCTCCTTATTATAAACATATTTCATCTTTTTTCAAAGTGAGTTCCATTTTGGGGAAAAAAACTGTTACGTGAAAAATAATTCAGATGGTATGTGAATTTGGGAAAAACAATGAACGTGATAAATGGCTGAAGTTTGGTAAACATTATAATGCTCACTGGCCACCAGATGCCAATTGTCTCCTTTGTCCCCAACCCGCTCCCCCTGCTGTGACAAGCAAAAATGTCTCCAGACATTTCCAAATGTCCCTTGGGATGTAGGATCACTCTGGCTTGAAAGCCACCGACTTAGTGAAATACGGCCCCTTGGTAATTGTTTTAGTCAGAAGGTAGGTAGAGAATAGTGTCAAGTTCTGCGGAAGTGACAAGGTGAAGCATTCCAAGAGTGAAATCCATCAATCACAGTGGTGCATGAAGTCAGAAAATGTGGGGTGGATACATCGTAATAAAGACAGAGATTCCCTTCGAGGGTCTCTTCCATCCACTGGTTCATATCCCAGATATGAATCTCTAAAATGAGGTTGCCAATGGTCTTTGCCTTTGCAATTCATTTCTCTATCCAACTAGACTGTAGAAAGGTTTGTGAACCTTCAGGGGCCAAAAACACAAGCTCGAGCCTGCCAATCTGGCATGCCTCAGTAGGTCGGACTGGCCAGGCTTTTTTATGAGGTGTTTGGCAGCCTGAGTATTTAATTTCATCTTTTATTTCATGTTTTGGGTGCATATGCCCAGAGGCCTTGGACAATTGCCTCTTTTTAAATAAAGCTAATAAATACCCAAAAGAAATTTACGTATATCTAATCTGACATAGCAAAGCTGATACATCAGAGGGGTCAGGCCTGAGAGATTTCAGCAATTTATATAAACGGAGGAAGCTGGCATGCATGTGGGCTGCCTGGAGTTATTACTCAGGCATTGGCGGTCTTCCAGGCTGTTCATAATTTTAAATAAATTCTGATCTTGGTGATGTATACTTATTGATCAAGTTTTCAGAAAGTCATCACCGTGTACTCTTTGACTACATATTGATTGAAAATCTCTACAGTTCCTGAGAGAGGTCTGGTATTACATTAGCTATTATCTGCACCAGAATTCATCCTTCTGTTTGAATCAAGCCTATGGATAAGTGATTCATTCTGTCCCACTTACTGAGGGACAGAGACCTGGATAGCAGCAGGAAAACAAGCTTCTTAGGTCTCGCTTCATCACTAATTTTCTTTGATTATTTTACTTCTCAAACTCTCAGTTTCTCCTTAATATATTTTTTTAAAGTAACCAGTGCCATCTGTGGATAAGACACTCGTGGTTTTTTTTTTTTTCATTTCAAATTCCTGTTCAAAAACAGACCATCTTCTTATAAGAAGATCCTCCTGCATCTTACTTAGAACTCTTCACACACGAATCCTCAGAAGAGGCTGGCTGGCCAGCAGGTCTAAGAAACAAAAGGGTCTGAGAGACAAAAAAAATGAGTGTCTGCTGTGCACTCATCCTCAAGCCCTTTCTGCCCTTGGAAGTGACCTGATTTTCTTTTAAAGAGGGAATCTTTCCCATTCCTTTAAAACTTGTGCTATCTCATTGTTTTTTCTTGTACATTTCACCCAAGACATTGTGTCACCTCAGTAAAAAAACTATTAAAGGTGTGTGTGTGCCATGCCACATGCCCAAGGTAATGAACTGAAAGAGCATGAACTGATCATTTTTCTTGTCCAAAAAAAAAAAAACAAAAAACAAAAAACAAACTAATAGCATTTTGAGTCGTAATTAGTTGGGAAGTTTTTATTTCTAGAAAAGCATATCGTAACGGAAATGGTATTAGATCTAGAAATCAGGAATCCAGAATTCTGACTGGAGTCCCATCACTCAAAAGCCATCAATTTCCAACTCTGCATAATGGGGATGATAATAACGCCCTCACCTTGGCCCATGTTTGGAGCGAGGATGAAAGCAATGAGAATGTGATCCACACCTGGAAACCCTTGCTCAGTATAAGGTGATGCTATAATGATGATATGCTAAAAAAAAATGGGTAAGAAGCAAAATTTGGGTAAAAATGTACCAAGAGAGTCATAAGCAATTATGAGTCTTTTCTGCTAAACCAAAATATTATATTAATAGTAGGCATAAGTCATTATCCCGTGGAGTCATACCTACTATTCTTTCACATGAGAGCCTTTTACATGTTTGAGAAAAAGCTTCCTCAATCTCCTAAGTCTTCTGTTCTCTTGGTTACATGCCCAGAATTCCCCCCAACTATTCCACCTGAGGCATGATTCATAAGACTTAGAGTGAATACGATACTACAGATATGGCCAGCTTAGCATAGCTACTCCTGCCAACTTTGATCCAGATTACACGCTTCCACGAAATGCAAACTCTTGTTGCATTTTGTTGAGTTAGATTGAATGTCCCAAGTGTTTTTCAGCACTCGTATTTGCCTAACAATACTTGCAAAACTGTTTCTTTTTCCCAAACCCTAAAAGTGGGATGTTACTTTTATCTTCCTGACATATTATCTTATTGTATTCTACCTATCTTTCCAATTTGATGAAGTCATTTTGAATGATGATTCTCATGCATTATATTAACTCCCTCTCCCAGGTTCTGTCATCCATAAATTTGATAAGCAAAACTCCTATGTCTTTATAAGGTCATGGATTTTTTTTTTTAATGTACAAGACCAATTGAAAGAAAGCTCTGTTAGAAAATTGCTCGATACTACTTTCCAGGTGCAAATGAGTCACTCACTAGACAAAATAATTTAGAAATGAATCTCAAGTAGCCATAAAACCCTCTCATTTATATTCATGATGTTTTTCTAGAATTGAGTTGACCATCCACATATCTGAAAGTTTTCCCATTTTGATAATACAGATACCATTTCCCCATTTTTGGCCTTTTGGAATCTCTTCATTTCTCCATAATTTAAAAAACCAAGACCCAAAATCCCTTATTATATGTGCAAAACCTCCTAGTGGCCTAGGATAATAACATTCATCAAAAATTGGAGGTTTTATTTTATAATAGTCAGAGACTATCAAATCATTTTTCATCTACCTCGCTTCAACTACCTATAAAATATTTGTGCTCTAACTTCCTCAGTCTAAGCCCATTCTCCATGAGAGAGAAAGCAAAATCGGAAAAGAATTCAAATAGTCTCAGCCATCTCCTTTTCACTTGTTTGAATCACACCATCTGCAACAAGCAGAGAATTCTTGATTATTTATTTCATTATCATAACTCCAAAAGTTATAAAAATAGTCATGGGGAGGTAAACTATGGCATAGAGAACATAGTCAACAATACAATAATATTGTAACAACTAGGGATAAAGTCAGATGGGTACTAGATTATTGGGGTGATCATTTCCTAAATTATATAAATGTCTAGTCACTATGTTATATACCTGAAACTAATATAATAGAGTATGTCAACTATGATTGAAATTTTCAAAATAAAATGTAAATTTAAAAACAGTAATAAAAATAAAAGCATCTCTTTGTTCTCTTTCAGATTTTTCATAAGCCTTGGGGTTTTTTCTGTAATTTGTGCTCGTTTGTTGTGTTTTTCTCTTCTGCATCTACATGTGCTCCTTTAAAATCTACACTCACAGAGCTGCTATGTGCTCACACTTTTCACAACTGCACATTTCAAGTTTCATCTCCAGATCCCCCTCCCTCCTGAACTGTGCTTCCTTTGGAGTCACCTTTCTCTTGTAGAACAATTACCTGGTTGATATCGTGTCTGGGCTTTTTGCCTTATTAGAGAATACTGTCATAGGATCATAAAATTTAGGGGGAAAAAATTAATAGCAGTAATATAAAAGTCATTTCAAATGTTATTGTAAGTTATCGATAACTATAAAACCATCCACTGGCTTTTAATTAAGAAGGAGACTAAAAGGAGCATAAGTATGTGCACATATTAATGTAGAAAATATCAAAACTCACCTTAGGAAAATCATAATTGCCAAATAAACCACCTCAGCGTCCATTAAAAAATATATCCAATTAAATTCACACTCAAAGTGAAATAGTAATTTTTTTTTTCCAAAGCCTTAGACCATGTAGGGGTTAAGGTGATACATGAGACATAAAAGATCCCTTTCCTCATGAAGGTGATAGTCCAATGAAAAGATATGCAATAATAATAAGTGAGCAAAGAAACCAACAAACCAACAAGAGTGGGGTGAGGAGAGAGCTTTTTAGATGACTGAGTCACAGACGACCCTCTGAGAAAGCAATATTTTAAGTAGAATGTAAAGGATGAGAATTTTCCAGTTATGCAAAGAAATGGAGAAAGGACCATTCAGGGACAAGGACAATCAAGGACAACATACAAAGGCCAAAAAGAACAAGAGGCACCAGTCAAATTAGAAATACCTGTAAGATGCCAAAAGACATGCCAAAGCATAGTGAAGAAAAAAAAAACATTTGAGAATAACATCATGTCAAAGTAATTCACATGTGTTATACCCCTGACCTATTCACACACATCGACTATGATGACTAGTGTCTAACGGATATGTGGCTCACATGTGACTCTATAAGTTCCAATATGTCTTTAACAATTACGTGTTTAATACTTGGGTTGCTTGATCACATCCCACTGGGTCAATTCGAACACGAGTTTTCTCTGCAGCTGCTCCATAGTTGCTGAGAATGGCTGTACGACAGGCAAAACTATGAAAGACCACGTGTCTGCCATCTTTCCCTCTGGCTTCCCTGCTCAAAAGTATAAATCTGCTCATGGCGTTCAGGTTCTGGCATTTGCTGGAGTAACCAAGGGAATGAGTGGAGAAGGGAACTGGAGGAAGTCCAGAAAGATAAAATCGATTTATATAAGATAGACATGGAATTATTCTCAAAAGTAAACATCTAAGAGACTCAAGGAGGCAGTGGGAAAGAACGGACAGCAAATGAGGACAAGAGCAAAGTTGGGTGGAGTTTTAAAAAAGAGAAATGAGAGATGTTGGGTAGCAGCTGCCATAATAAGTGACATCAAGGAGGAGAAAAACAAATTATTTTAGGAAGTTTTACTGTATGTGGTATAATTCTTTTCTTCTCTGCCTTCTCAAGAGACCTTAAGCATAAGCCTGAATTACTTTTCAAGGTTTTACAGACTAGTACGAAGAATGATAGCCCATTTCTATTCAATTTGACATGCATATTGGGTGTTCTACCAACTCACGCATTAAACCTCAATTAGGTCCCAACTAGCTGTTGCTCGAAAATACTTCACTCCCAAATGACTCACTTTTCTACCTTCCACAATGTGTTTGTTCAAGCCTTGTATCTTTTTTTTCACATTTCTAACCCTACTGATCCTTAGGCGAGTATTTGGACTATTAATTCATTGAAATAATTGATAATATCAGAATCCCTAAGCTTCCAGCTCCTCTTCTTTGAAATGGTCGCATCCCTCCACCCACCAGCCCCTTCCTGGCACTGGCCCCCCTCTTTCCCTCTTAACCCTGTCCTCCAAATCACAGGCAGAGCCTTTCCTGGCTCACCCAGGGTAAGGTGCCCTCAGTTGATTCATTTTTTTCCCTATACTGTCCACGTGGCAGCATCTCTTCCTATCCTGCTCTTACACAAAAAGGAAGGAACCCCTTAGCCCAACAGGCCATCTCTGGAAACACATCTTAGAGCAGCCCCCACATAATCTACAGGCCCATAATCCAAATACATTTTCCAGAACTGTTCCCCCAAAATATTCCCAAAGACATTTGAGTCTCTGAAGGACTTTAATCTTCTTTTTAAAAAATATTTGCTGGTATTTGGACTTTTACATCTAAGTCATATTAATTTTTTAAGAAAAAAATAAGGATTTTTTTGAATGCCAACAACCCTTCACCTGTATCCAATTAGCCATCCAAGGCGATGGATTCTACTTCCGAAGTGATGTTTAAGTCTAACCTTCCGGAATGCCGCTCTCGCTCCTGCGCATGCTTGGAACGTCTCAGGCATTAACAGACTGGCCCTGGGAGCTTGCTGATGGATTGAACTTCTTGACTCTTTTTCAGCACTTTGCAATATTTCCACAAAGCTATCGCTTATAAAACTCTAATTGGGTCATGTCACTGTCAGGCTCAAGAACCTTCAGTGGCTTCCCATTACCGTCCAACTAAAGGAAGAACTTCTTAGAAGTTAACAATGTAAAGCCTCAAGAATACAACCCCAACATCGTTTCCCAACCTTCTCATCTCTATTCATCTCTCTCTATAAAACTTCACTGTAGCCAGGTCAGACCTCTGCTTCAGACATCAGCTGCCACCACCCCATCCTTTGCTCTGCTTCTTCCTACATCTAGAATTCTCTTCCCCTCCACGTCTGATTAAAAGCAAAACCTTGCTCATCCAAACCATACCCATCACCTTGTGAAGCTTCACTCACACCGCTCATTACAATTAGCTGTTCCTTCTTTGTATTCCAATAGCATCCCATCTCCAATGTCGGACTCAGCATCCTGGGTACCACATTTCTGTGTTAAGCCTAACAGCCCTCAAGATTATGAACTTTTTGAAGCTAGAAACTGATTTTTTTTCACATTTGCATGTTTTCTACATAAATAATGTGTGGTATATAATAGTTGTTGAATAAATGTTTATTCTGATGAGTTTGATAGAAAAACTCACATCAGCATTAAGTTAGTATCTGATATTAACGTAGTATTATTTTCGATTTAAACTGCTTTCATTTTCAAGCTTTGCACAAAAGTATTACAATTAAAAGTCTCAAGCATGTCTTTCCGTTTTGTTTTTAACTTGAGGGGATATGGAGGAGAATAGAAATTTGTTCATAAGTTTGGCTCTTTGAAACAACGTGTTTAATATTAACAGTAATAGCTGCCGTTTGCTGGGTATTTACCATATGCTCCGCACTGATGTAGCATTATGCATTCATTATGTCATTTAATGTTCTAAAGAAACCAGTGCAGTGCAGCAAATACTATTTTATATCTATTTCGCAAACAAAGAAACCAAGTCTCAGGGAAGTAATTAGCCCCAGATCACAGAGGCATATGGAACTGCCAGGCAGCAAAGCCTAACTTGTCTGAATCCGGGACCCACACTCTCCCCACTCTGTCCCAACGTGTCCTCATTAACTGCTTTCGAGGGAGAGTTATGGTGATGACCAGACGGGGACTCTGGAAATGGAACTGGACTAGGGTGGGCTGACATTCTAGGCTGTGTACTAGACTGTCCCAAGAAAAATTTAGCATACTGATTAGAAATGCCGAGTAAAGGCAGGGAGGAAATTGGGGGACAGCCATTCTGTAACTGGGTATTGGGTAGTAGAAGAAACCCTTGTAATTTGCAAATCCGTGGTTTGGAGTACGTGGTGTGATAAAACCTGTCCCTTTCTAGCCAGTGTTCCCTTGTTTAAGCCTCAATCCGCACCCTCAAACCTTATCTTGATAAACCTCAAAAATGGCCCTGATATGGCATTGGATACTATATTCATTTTGGTCATTATCATCCTTCATTAAAGTGCACCTCAAATTCGGGACTGAAAAGAATATGTTCAAAATTCATGTGAGTATCTCGTGAGTCTCTGCAAGAGGCAACGAGCTTCATGCTGTTTGCTTTTCCATCTTCATTTAACAACGGTTCTGCGCTATATAGGCAAGGTATTCCTAACACTCTTGAGACAAACAGAGAAGGAGGTGAGGCTTGGGAGCAAATAGTTATAACACATTTTGGAACACGGGCCCTGTGCCAATTGAGGCTTCAATTCTCAATGAGTTATTCCATCGTGTGTAAACTAAGGAGGGTTCATGTTTGTTCTCCCATAACCTGAGCCTGAGTGCCTTTCCTCCTTCTGCTGAAGGGTCTCTCTCATGCCTGAGCAGCTGTGGGGGGGAGGCCCAAAGATTCAACTAAAAAAAATGCCTCCGGACACTAAGCCAGATGCAAAACATGTCTACTGGAGAATTACCCAAATTCCCCATATTCATTTTCTGCCTTTATGGTCTCCTATGTCTCACTAGATCATAAGCCCACAGGGAGAATTTGTGCTTGTAGGATCCATTCAGCAAGTAGTATATTACAAATGCTGCAAAGATGCTTATCTTCAGAAATATGCGATGATGTAAAGTTATAATAGTCATGAAGAAAAATAATTGACCTATTTCTTCCTAAAACGATTTGCAGTTTTATGTCTAAAAAAGAGAAGTGTCTCATTCAAAATATTAACCTCCAGCAAACATCCCAAGCTCATGGAAGGAGCCTTGGGGGTCAGAAAACCAGGTTCCAGTCCTAATTCTTCTACCAACTCATCTCATGAAATTGGACCAGTTACTTTACCCATTTGTGGGAGTCCATGCAACACCTATTCCCTCCATCCTCATGGGGATTGCTAAGTACCAAATAAAATGAACTCTCTGAAAGTGCATTCAATAGTTCAAAACAATAATTGACTGTCACGATGGTTGTTATTGTTACACAATTTGCTTTTTGGAGATTTCCAGTTCACCATGGTGAAATAACACGTGCATTTCCTTTTATGCCCTGAAATCCCACTAAACTAAAAATAATGAATGTTTAACAGACACACATCCACAAAGTACAAAGACATGAAACAGCAGGGGATGAAAAATATCAACAAATGTTTGCAAGGTGTAAAGCTAACCTAGGAACCAGAGTGAGCAGAACACTGAGTGCCAAGTGCCTGGAGGCACAATCCATGCATAGCCCCCACCTAGGAAAAGCTCAAGAATTAGAGGTATCGGTTGTCTCAGGAGGGGTGGGTGGGACGGGAGATCAATGAATGGCGTTGGCTGGAAGTCTGAAGAGCAGGAGCAGTTAGACCACCTGCAGTCAGTCCTTTCTTCTATGTACAGTAGAGAGAAAGGAAGAGACACTGGGCAGAACCTGAGAGGTAAATGTAGATCCAAACACTGAAGAGATGTCTCTCTTTCAGATGCATTCCAAAACGTCCTGACCCCTGACATATGCCACGAAGACAAGCCCTGCCTGCGCACACATTAGTGATTGAGAAAGACGGCGATACATACCAGGAGAGCAGCTCAAAGCACTGAAAGTGGTCGCCCCAGGAAGCTGGGAATGCCTACATTCACAGTAAAACCCTTGAAATGCTAATCAACCACTTATATGCATAAGTGGTTGCAACCACTTATATGTATTACCTTATATGTATCCAACCACTTATATGTATTACCTTGAAAAAGATAATTTTTTCAAAAAATTTACTTTTCAATGAAACCAGACTAATGAGTTGATATAATCTCCATTTTTTGTTTTATTAACTAAACCAGGTTAAATGTAACAGATGAAGAATATAATAAAACTTTGAATTTTTTAGGCTGAGTCAGCCAGTTAGGACAGAATCACTCGTGCTTAATAGAGTTCACGTGATAGTTTATCACTTGTGGAAAGAGTGTCTTACAGACAGGGCCATGAATATTCTGGGGCCCAGACACTGATTCTTCAGGAGACCGTGGTGCCTGCTGCCCACCCTGCCTTGCTTGCAGGCAAAGAACTTGCCTACTGCCTTTCTTCTCTTCCTCTAGACTCTCCTAACTCATTGCTTCCTGAGCACTATCTACAAAATATGGGTCTGATCAAGCCATCCTTCTTATATAAAGTTGTGATGTTCTCACATAGACTTCAGGAAAAACCCAGTCCCTACGACCTACCCAGCCTCATCTGCTGAACCTCCCCACATACTCCCCTCACCCAACAGAAAACTACTTACCTTCCCCCTAAATTCCCTACCTCATGTATGCTCTTCCCCTTGCTGAAATGTTCCGTCCACTCCTTAACACACACACACATACACACACACACACACACACACACACACACACACACAGAAATCATCGTCCAATCTCAACCCAACAGGGCTAATTACTTGCTCCTTACTTTCGACTCCCTATGTTTATACCCTGTGTTGCGATTATTTGCTTGAACATCTGTCTCCCCTAGTCAACTAGGAGTTCCCAAGAGCAGAGATTAGGTTTAATCATCTTTGTACCCGCAGTACCGAGCAAAGAGTAAGACACGTAGTCAGCCCTCAAGGAGAGTTGGTTGAACAAACCAGCAAGAAGTGAATTAACCTCACATCAAGGTGGGCCTTGGCACGCCTTGAGTTTGAATGTCTATGTAATGCTAACATCAAAAGTATGGTTTACATTACTGGTTGGCTAACTTATAAGCTCTCAGGGCACAAGGTCGAAAATATCACCTCAAACCTGGGAACCATATTAATGCTCTACTCCCCTCAGAGACAACAGAGAGGGACAGACTCAAGGAGGGACCCAGTGGTGACGCCAGTGGATTTAACATTTGGAGCAGATCACTTTTTAATATCTCTCTACCCCCTACAACAAAATTATTTTCTGTAATAACCCTTGTTTTCTCGAGGTGTTCCATAATTTCAAAAAATTACAAACTGAAAATGAAGACTAAATTCTAATTTTGATTTTCATGACGGCATTCAAATTCAGTAAGTATTTCACGCGTAAACTAAAAGGTGTGCTTACAGAACCAAAATATTTCACCTCACAGCTCAGACTCGATTTTTCTTTTTCAAATATTAAACACTAACAAAAACTCCAAGTGGTTGCAAAGAATGACGGGATTGAAGTTAACGCAAGCTTCCTTCCTTCACGTTTACGATCTTATGTTATCATCGTTACTTTCTGGCCTATGGTTTAAAAGCAGGAATATGAAGCACCACTGAGCTTAGAGACATAAATGACGCTCCAAGGAAGCTCAGATGACCCTCTGAGCCCTGACAAACTTATTCCCCAAACCAAGGCCCGTAGCGGACTTGGCCTGAGTCAGGGCCTACTATACAAATGCGACTTCTAATTCTCCAATGGAGAATTCCATTTTTATTAAAGGAGAGGTAATAAAAAACATGTTCAATTGGAAGCTTAGCTATATATTCATAAAATTCAACAGTACCCAGAGCAAGTGTTCAGCGCTTAGGCCAACAAAATATTTTGTTTTAGAGGGGACTATTTAACCGCTGGCATTGTTTAAAATTGCTGGAGCATGGTGACAATTAGAAGCACTCCAACTCAGAGTCAGCTTTATTATTGGTTTTACATGTTCCAAAGGCAATGCATCCCTCCACTGCCTGCCGCCAGGAAGACTGTAGGAATTATGTCCTTCCCCTGCTGTCCACTGTACTATGACCTCTCCTCCCTTCCTCCTCAGAGTGAGTATGGGCAGAGGGCCGGGGGAAGTGAGCCCTCCCAGATTGCCCAGCCAGTGTGGTCTGGCTTGAGGAGACAGAGTTAAGTCTCTGCAGCCTCCCAAATGAGCCCGACACCCTCGGTGTGCTGACCTCACCCATCCACCCGTGGTGATCAGCCACGTGCCACCTGCTGTCAGGGCCTTGGGCGAACTTCAGAGAAGGCCAGCTCTATCATCCTTCAACTTCCTTGGTCTCCTACTATATTCGTTTGCTCGAGCTGTCATCATAAAATACAGTGGCTTAAACAGAAATTTATCTTCTCACGGTTCTGGAGATGAGAAGTATAAGATCAAGGCATCGGAAGGGCTGTTTCTACTTAGCCTGCGATGGCGGTCTTCTCCTTCTGTTTTTATATGGTCTTCCTTCTGTGCATATCCGTGTCCTAATTTCCACTTCTCATTAGGACACCGGTCATGTGGGATTAGGGTCCACCCATATAGCCTCATTTTACCTGAATCTCCCCTTGAAAGGCTCCATCTCCAAATAGTCACATTCCGAGGTCCTGGGGGTTGGGGACCTCAATATAGGAATTTAGGGAGGATACAATTCAGCCTATAAATACCCACCATCTGACTCCGAGGCACTTAACCCAACCCCGTCTCCTTCCCTCCATGTCCAAAGCTTGCCGACTCCTCCCTAGGCCTAGATCCTGTCATTCACCCTCCTTGATTTCCCAAACTCCTGTCTACACACCTCTTACTGCCACCACCACCACACCCCAACCCCTGATTACACGATTATTCGAATAACTGGCTTGAGCTCCCCCAGAGGAAACAGCATTTTTGAGAAGTTATGTAACTGAGATGACCCTCTGATTAGCAGGACGTGCTGTCGGTGGGGGTGGCGGAGGAGGCCTCAGTCTTTGGGCGCTTTCTGCTTCTTCCACTTCACCTCACCACCATCCACCCCCATCCCCCACAAGCACACTGAGGATTTTGGGACTCAAACACATAGGTGATTTCTTTTGATATCACACATCCTCTTCCCTCCCCACTCAAAGCCTACATCGCCACTCACCGAGGCAGTGAACATGGCGTGTCATCTCTTACAGAGAAAGACAGGATCATTAAAAAAATCACATTGCAAAACACAAGTCCCCACGCGTGTAAATTCTCAGATATCATGCTTCACAAGCTAGTTTGTCCCTAAGTACATTGGAATCAGTGTAATAACACCTCTGTAATAGTCAGCTCTGCTGTGGCATCTGGTTCCTAGCAAATCATGCCTTTTCGCTTTTTTAATTATGTAATTAGCAAATTGTAGGGACAGAAAAGTTAAGACGGCATCTAAAAGAAAGAAAAAGAAACACTTCAAAATGGACATTATCATGTGCCACAAGCTATACTTTATCTACCAGCCTTCTTGTGATCCGAGAAGCTACTCTGAGAAGCATATTAAAAATAACAAAAACAAAGGGCAAGAAGATGCCGAATGCCCATTGACACTATAAACCAGAGCTTTCCACAGTCGCATGCACAGTTTCTTCGTAAGCTTCTTAAGGAAGAAGACAGAGCTTTTCGGAATCAACAGGAACCTTAAACAAAATGAGGTGCTTTACAGCTATGCTGAGGTGAACTAAATTAAATTAAATGAGTATTTATTTGCTGCTCTATAAACACATACATAGCTTATCGATTTTCACCAGGTAAGTCAGTGATAGAAAGAGGATCAGAACACAGATTTCCATGTGACTGTTTCAAACACTAAAATGCTCCAAATTTCTGAGTTTAAATAACGCTTTCTATATTTCAGAAGTAGGAAATTTAAATAGAGCAGACTTTTTTGTTTTATCTCTTATTCTATCTGTTATGATTATTCCTAAATTTCTCTCCTCACTCAAGCTTAATCCGTTCAGCATTTAATTATCCTTATTGCACCCAAAGTCATCCGTGTTCAAGAAAAGCATTAAATACACAATTTAGAGAAGAAGAAGTCTATGACATTCAGTATTGTCTTGGTTTCGGAAAACAATTCTGTATGCATGCAGTGCTTACTATAAACTAGGGACTCATTTCACTTTATGACCCTTGTATTCAGTTGTTAATTACTTTTTCATTGTCCTCAATATATTTCTAGTGCATCAATGGAAAACTGCAGTAGTCCTCCAGTGACCAAAATTATACATACCAGTCGTCATGAATATTAATTAACAGCTCTGTGTCTTCCTAGAAAACGATCTCCTTCCTACTTCAAAGGCACCAAGTTTCAGCGCTATAAAAAAATGTTACTTCAGTTAAAATTTCTAATCAATAAGATTATAGGTTCTTTTGTTGTCGCTGTTGTTCTTCAGCTCCTGGAAAGACAAATCTTCTTAAACGAAGTAATTGATCTACCACATTCGGTCTGTAGGAGAGCCTATTTCAAAAGAAAAATGTTCCATGGCTGACTTATGAAAAAATACATAATCTAGGGGGAAAGCGGAACAGTTATTGAGCCTTTGAACAACAGCGCCAGCAGAGGCTGGGAAAATTGATCAACCGCATTTGTTATGTGTCCAATCCCACAGGGGCGGAAAACATTCTGGGGGTCATAAAGAGTTTTGTATCGTGCTCCCGAGGCATTCAGAGAATGCATTCTGGGGTCTACACATATGTGCACACATGTATGAGCACATTCACTAAAGCAGGAATGTGCATGGCAAGGAAGACACCGAGCCCTGGTCTCATGGGGCTTTTGTTCTTTCTCCTATTTCCTTCCCTGTGCTTTGAGGACAGAATAGGCATCCGGAGAGCAGGAGGTGAACAGGACTGAAAGCAGATTGTGCCTCAGTGTTGCCCAAAACAGTTCCCCTTACGCTTGGTTTGGCTACCTCCTGAAATAAATTTAATTATGCCAACAATGTAACAAAATGTGCAAAAAATTCATCACAGCATCATTAAAGTCATTTTATTTGAAATAAGGTAAAGTTAAATTGTATTTAACTTTGGCAGAAAGAGAGGATCATTGAGAACTGGTTATGTTTTATAAGCGGGATACTATTATAAGATTTTTTTTTGTAAAAGAAAGTCAAGGGGAAGAAATCAACACTTACTGGCCAGCTAGGAAATACCAACGACTCTTTGCTAAGTGTGTTACGTATGTCTTAAAGATGTCACCCAGTTTCACCCAACGGAAACAGCCCGTCCCAATTCTCTGTTGGTTTCTGAGCACTCTCCCCCTGGGACTCTGTTCTCAGAGTGCCCGGTCCCGGTGTGAGCCTCACCCCGATCTCCCTTGTGGCCAGCCCTCTGCAGAAGTGGGGTCTGCCATCCACTCCTTTCTCTACAGCCCCTGCACACACCGTTATGATATGCACAACTTTACTGAAGGTCGGAGAAGTCACAGGAAATTATATCACAGAACAGCCACAAGACTCAAAAATTAATATTTGGCTCTTATGTTCTTAAAACATTCCTCAGCAGACAGCAACAAGTGTTGACAGAGATGTGAAAAAGTGGGCGCTTCCGTGGATCACTGATGGACACGTAAAATGGTTCGGCCACCACTGGAAACAGTTAGACAGCGGCTCAAAATCTTGAATACAGAGTTACTATGTGACCTAAATATATTCCAAAGACAAATGAAAACATATAGAACATACATGAAAATAAAGAAAAAATTATCCTGCCACCTGCGAGAATAGTACAGAAGACTTTATTCAGAACTATTGGAATAGGTGTCCAGACCATCGCTATAGAGGAAAGAGAGAGGGTTCGACTCCAAATTCAGCAAAGACAGGTGAGGACTGACCACCAACAAGCAGAGTGAGGGGGTCAGCAGAGGAAAAATTATTAAAAGGAGACATCGGAGGTAGAGAGAGGTTTTCGCTAAACTGACTTAATGGGATTCTTGCTGAAGGCTGATCGAGAACTTAAACCTCAAAAGCAGACTGAGGAATTTAATCAGATATCAGGAAGAGGGGATTTTTACTAAATTGACTTAGCAGGATATTTACTAAAACTGAGCTATGCAGAGCTGGCAAGGCCAAGGCCACGATCAAGGCCTGGCTGCAGAGAAGACTCAGAGGAACCTGACTGAAGTTGCATTAAGGAGAAGATCCTTTGTTGGTCCAAACAGAATCCCGTAGCATCATTCATAACCACCCAAATATCCATCGACTGATGAATGGATGAATAAAATATGGCATGTACATACGATGGAGTATTATTCAACAATAAAAATGAATGAAGTATTGATACATGTTACAACCCAGGTGAGCCTTGAATCCTTATGTGAAGTGAAAGCAGCCATACTGTATGATTACATTTATAAGAGGTGTGCAGAAAAGGCAAATCCATAAAAACAAGGACTAAATTAGTGGAGGCTGGGGCCTTGGGAAAGGGGTAGTGGGGAGCGACTGGTAATGGGTAGGGGGTTCCCTCTGAGGGTGATGAAAAGTTCTAAAATTACACAGTAGTGATGGTTACATCCCACTATAAATATACTAAAAACACTGAATTAAAGGCTTTAAAATAGTGAATTTTATGGTGTATGAATTCTATCTCAGTCAATCTATTATGTGTATTTTTTAAAGTTCTCAGAGGTTTCTATAAGCGAGGCTCTAGATATAGAACAATTCATTCGAGCTTCTTCTTTCCCTCTCTCCTTTCCCCACGGCAACTGGAGAATAATTACCCTCGCTTTATTACCGAGAGCAAATCCACTGTCTCCAGCCCCTGCCCCGTGCCTCAGCCCTCAGTCGTCTTTACCGAAGAGCTCCGATCACAAAGGAGCATTCTGCTGGCACTCCTCCCTTCCTTCCTCCCCACCAGTCGTTCATATGTCCTTTTTTAAAAAGAGAGAATAAGCCTACAGTCAGATTTGACTTCTAAGTTGTGTGGTTTCTTCAGCTCAGTAACAAACTTTCAAATTAAAATGAAGTGTGTCTGTTGAATTTTCAAGGCATGCACTTCCGGTAAGATTATCTCAAATTATTTTTTTTTTTAAATTTCAAAGCAGAAAAAAGAATTATCATGTGATAGCTACAAGGGTGCTTAATACATCTAACAGTAAACAAAAGAATCACAATAATAGTTCATTTGAAATGAAAAAAAAACTATAATCTTAAATCACTACAATTAAATTTCGATTAACTCCTGTCAGTATTTATGCTTATTGAGATCATATTAATAAAATATTAAATATTTAAATAATGACTATACTGAGGGAGAAAAGCATGATATGCAAACCAAATAGAGCATGACGTATGGATATGTCATAAAATAATTTAGCCGACTACATACATCAGCCACAAAATGCTTCTTTTAATGAAATAGCAATGGCTCCAGGTATCCAATTAGATTGTAAGCATGTTGAAACTACAACCATCCATTATGCTTAGCTTTGGATAACCCATAACCTGAACCTTGATTCTTGTTCTGTGTAGTTGGAAGACTTTATATGGTACTGGGCCAAAAAGCAGAAAATCAGAGGGACACTGGGATCAATTAACTTAGAGAATTGGTGCTGAGGGTAACTGATAATAGTATATAACTTTATGGAAAGGTCAAATACAGAAGCTGCCCATCAATTTTTTTCTTGCTTTACTACAGAAAGAATAACTGCAAATAGAAAGAATAAATGCAAAAGAATAGCTGAACAGTCTAAGAATATAACTTAGGATTGTATTCTTCTGCAAATAACAGAAAACCCTGCTACAGTAACTTACACAGAACAAGGTCTCCACATTTAGAGTCAGAGCTGATAAAGTGGCTCAATGATGTCATCAGGGACAAAACTCATCCGTCTTTCCATTCTAACATCCTAGCATGCTAATCTTTGTGCTCATGCTTGTTGCCTCATGGTTGCAAGGTAGCTACTGTACCTCCAGGCATCACAACCAGTTCCACACAAGAAGAAAAGGAGGAGGAAAGGGGGAAAGAAATGAGAATCTATCCCTGAAATCTCTAACAGTTTTCTATTTATATCTCATTAATTGAAACCATGCCAGTAGGTACCCTTCGATGTGAAGTAATCTGGGAAGGTAAATTAGAAAGAAAATCAAGGTCCTCAAGGAAAAAGGGTAGAATGGATATTGGGTGGACAACTAGCACTTGGTTTTATAGATATATTCTAAGAGGTTTGCAAGTTCTTGATAAAACTTTTAAATTCTGTTTTTTTGTTTTTATTTTATTATAACTTATTAATAGAATTTAAATATTGAGCTAGATGGCCATCTTACAGTTATTAGAGAGCCAGCAATGCTTTGTCATTTCATTGTCCATGTTCAAATCTATCCATATTTATGATGGAACTGACGCCAGATACCATTACTTTAATTGCCGTGGTCTAATGAGAAAAGTGGAAAAATAGGAGGCGGACAATATATAAATGATGTTTGGACAAAGTAAAGATCACATGACATCATGGCATGCTGGGCTGTTAGGAAAAGTAGATAAAATAGCCTACATCATCGTTAGACAAGATTTTGCCTCTGGCGGATCTCTTGAAAATGTCACTTCCAGACGATGACAAAGAGGGATTTGGAACAGTTTCTTTCTTGCTTCCAGCACTTGGAATCTAGGTAACCGGAAGAGCCATGCATTGAGAGTATCACGAGCCCTCCAATTTTGGCATTTCATTAACAAATACGGGTGTTACTATTCCAAAAACATAAGAATCCAGAAACTTTGAAAAGAGAAAGAAACTGGTACATGCACATTATTGTGTCTAGCAAAAACTCATTTTTTCTGTAGCTTTTTAATATCGTCCCTTGGTTGCTCATCAGAAAAAAAAAAATCAGTCACTGGAACTATATGTTGATCATAGTTTAAAAGAAAAGTCAGTTTCAAAATCACTTAGGAACTGGCTGAGACATCTGATGAGCTTCCATCTTGCCATCCAAGAAGTAGGGCATCATGTTGCTCCTGAATTCTTGCCGAGTTTCATAGCATCTTTCCATGCCACGGTAAATAGAACTGGTACAAGCGACAGTGACAAGCATTTTATCACTATGGCCAAGGTAGCTCGTAGAATTGAACTAACCCTGTCCACGTGCCTGGATTACCAAACAATCATATCACAATGGACAGTGATGGAGACTCCACATGTACAAAGCATAGTGGCTCCAATTTTAAAAAGCTAGGAGCTAAAGGCTTCCTTTTATTCCCTCTCTTTGGAAGAAGCCTTTCTTTGAAAGTTCCACAGACACTGGAGCCGTTTCCGTGGTTTTGAACACTGTGCTCTTCTATTTAAAGCCCCTAAAAAATGCCATGATATGAAGCACTAGCCACCAGCAGCAGGAACGTGACAAGTACCAGGCTTCAAAATGAACTTGAAATGGCAGATTTTTCCATCTAAGGGTCATCTATTTAATGAGCCCCAACCCATGTTCAAAATCCCCCCAAGCCCATCAGACTTTTCTCTCTATTTGAGTTACGTCTTAACCTTTTCCTCAGATGAACGGCCGTGGGTTGTGCCCTGCCTCGCTCTTCACCAGTGTGCAGCCTGCTCCTTGCCGGCGATCTCCACTTCACCCTCCTCACCCCGCCTGCCATTTTTCTGCCATGAAAGGAAACTGCCCAAAGCCCTTTAAGAAGCTTTGAACACTCAGCCTTCATTAAAATTTCATATGAATAGGATGAGTGAAAGACGTTAACCAACACAGGCGCTATTTAATTCCTGGTGGAGGGGAGCTTCTAGCTGGGAGTTTTCATCCTTCTGGGCTCCTAGAATATGCCAGAAGATTCCATTGACAGCTGTGAGCAGCTCTTTATAAAAAAAGAACTGTTTCCTTTATTCCTTTTATACCAAAACTGGCCTAAATCCTCTCTCTCTTCCTCATCTTCCATTTCCTAGCCCAAGCTCTTCCAGAGACGACACACACTGGTTTATTTTCTCTCCTTCTGCTCTGTCCCTTTTTCTTCCCCATGGGACCCGTCTGAGCTCTCTCCAATGCAAATCCTCCATCTGAGAACCTTCTGCCACCTCGCCCAGCTGACTAAATCTCTGTCATGGAAGGCAGAGTGAGGGTAATACACACAGGTTTCTCCAAAGCTCACCTTAAGGATCCTGGAGGAGAAGGGAGGGGCATTTAACTGGAAGCTTCGTTATGTCTTCGTTCACACATAGCTTCATGATACCACCTGGCCTTCGGCTGACACAAACCCACCTTTCCCACATGAAGGCTACCTGTCTGCTTTACTCAGCAGTCGGCATAATTAAAGTCGTAACGCTCGCCGGCAGTGTGGTCGCCAACACCATCGGGCACTGAGAGAGCCATGAAAGGGACTTGGTACCAAGAGGGTCATTCAGAACACGGCCTGATTCTTTCTCAGTTATTATCTGAGTAAAAACTCAAGATTTAAAAAATTTTGTGGGTCCACAATTCACAACCCCCCAAGACTGTTTGAGAGACTGTGGGTTAGACTGTCTCCACGGCCCTTGTCGGCTCAGATGTTCTGTGCCTCCGAGTGAACGGATGGAAATCAACCCAAAAAGATGCTTCGATAGCCGAACGCCACCACTGGTGTTCTTAAACCTCGAATCACTTCTTTCCTCATGGGCTCTGAGGCTGAACCAGAGATTAAATGGCTTTCTCAGCAGGAATAACAGGAGTACCTCTCACAACGGACACTGAGCAAGCCGCGTGGAGTCTCACGATGACGCTTTCTAAGGCCACGGGAGAGACGGACACCGTGTTTATAGGGCTTCATTCATGGGGTCATGGTGGTGGCGAGCCAGGCAGGCATCTGCAGGATTCACTGCGGGCGTCGCCAGAGACCCGCCGTCTACACACGGAACCGAGGTCCGGCTGCCCGTGTGGATAGCTCCCACCCCACCCGCCCTGGAGCCTGAAATTCACTTCCAATAATTCGATTATTCCATGTCCAACCCTTGCTGGCAAGCAAACACTCTAGGGAGGCGTCACACTTGCACAAAATGTTAGCCGCTTCCTATCGTCAAGCCCCTGTTCGTGCTGCGTGGCTTCTCCGCGTCTCCCCCAAAATGCACGTCTCCCCGCC
>PVKZ01003160.1:45000-154003 GCA_004027375.1 Macroglossus sobrinus
CTCGGCTGGGAGCTGTGGGCCAGGCAGGGCGGCCTCCTGTTACTTAGCCTTCCAGCCATTTCACTGCAGGTCAGAGAACAAATCCTGCTATAGACTGAACTGCGTCCCCCCAAAATTCATATGTTGAAACCTAATCTCTCCAAGGTGATCGTATGAGGAGGCAGGGCCTTTGGGGAGTGATTAGGTCATGAGGGGAGGGTCCCCCCGAGAAGGGGATCAGCACCTCTATAACAGAGACTCCAGGGGGCTCCCTCGCACCCTCCACCACTTACACACCGAGAGGAGAAGGCTGTGAAGCAGGAAGGAGACCCTCGTCAAACACCGAATCTGCTGACACCTTGAGCTTAGCTGACACCTTGACCTTACACTGCCTGGCCTCCAGAACGGCGAGAAATAAGGGGGTGTCGCTCACGAGCCACCCGGTCCATGGTGTTCTGTGCCAGCAGCCTGAGCGAACTAGGACAACCTCATCAGGGGACTCCAGCCACATCGTCTTGCTTCCCGTGAGGCGTCCCCATGAACACCAGGTGAGGGCTGGGTGGGCGGAGGGATTACAGCTGCTGGTCGGAGGAACCCATGTGAGTGTCTATGGACCTCGATCACCCACAGAGGGCGGAGGACTGACCCTGTTACACCGGCATGCGGGTATTTCATCTTCCAGAGACATTTGAGGATGAGAAGTTCAGCTTCAAAATCTTAAACAGCGCCATTGGACGCGAAACGGCCACTTAGCCCGACTTTTCTGACCTGTGTGGGTTTTCATGTTGCCTTCCACTTAACGCACCTGAGACTGTCTGTTTTCTGACAGCTACACAGAGTCAAAAGATTAATTAACATGTGGAGCAGAGACTGCCCTACCGCCCTACCATATTTCATATGGGGACATGCAAATCAACAGTAATTCGAAAGACCTCAAGTGAAGTGAAGTCATTTTGTTAATAAGTTAAACACAACACAACTTCAAAAAAATAAAACTCTAACCTGCCAGTGTGTTGCCACTGGGTGCAATTTTCTCCTACAAATGAGACGCCCCCACGTTCCCACAGAGCATCCGTCCAGGCTCTTAGTGGGGATGGTGGGGGACCATCCCCGCCCACGTTTTCTGGGTGTATATTTGGCTGAACCAAGAGAAAGGCTTCCGCAGAACCATGTGACCTTGAGTTTACGGAACCACTGTGGCGTCATTGTGCGTCTATTTATATTCACGACGCCTCCTGCCGGTGGGCTCCTGGCAGTGGGAGGAGCGGCCTTCGCACAGCCAGCAAAGACACAGAGCCCCGCTCTGCCTCCAGCCCAGGCGCCTGGGGAGAGGGTCCCCCCCACCAGGCAGGAGATGCCGTGTAAGCCCCCAGCCCCGGCCCAGGAAGCGCTGAAGCCTTCAGAAGAGAGATGATGGGTGGGCCACTCCCCTGGGGGTTTCCTGTTTGTAAAGGAAATGACCTTAATGACAGCAAACCAAATGGCCCCCTGCCTCCCAGGCCCTCTCCTCAAATACATGTTTTAAAGTTAAAAAAAAGAGAGAGAGAAAGAAAGAAAGAAAAAAGAAAACACAAAACTGGTTTATAGTTTCAGGGCTTCTACTCACCTGTCTGAATGGAGCTCAGACAGCCCAAAGGGTGGAAATTGCCTCTAAACCTTCTGTTAGCCACCTCTCCGGCCCTCTGCCTCGGTAACCACCAACCGTCCCATCATCAGACAGCGGGAATGTCCTCGCACAGGCTACCCTGGCTCAGCAGCCCATGCTCCCGCGTAAACCAGGACGGACACCTGCACTGTTCCCCTGGGGGACTCTGAACGCTGTTGCGGCGTCGTGCAAATGAGTGGCGTCTCCCATCCTTTTGTCCACGCCCCTTGAGTGCAGGTGGTCTCTGTAAGTGCTTTGACCGATGAAATAAAGTGGAAATGACACTGTGCCAGTTTCCAAGCCAAGTTCTTAGGGTGCGAGCAGCTCCCTCTACCTGTCTTGGGATACTCTCTTGGGACCCTGTTGTCACCACACTGTGCGCAGCCCCATGGCAGACGCATCTGAAAATGAATCCAGGCTCCAATCCCAGAGTCCCAACTGCGCCCCCAGCTGACAGAGCCCCGCCCCCAACCTGCCAATCATTGTATGATTAAACCTCCTTGGAAGTGAAGGTCCGTGTTAAGCCACGCCCACCGGGAGGCCTCTGGGCGGAGCTGTCCCCAGCGAACCCCACCCAAACTGCAAGCAAATGAGTGTTATTTCAAGCCATTAAGTATTGGGGTGGCTGGTTAAAGAACAGTAAAGAATTGGGACACTGAGTGTGGGACCCAGACCTGGCTGGTCCCAGGTGCGGCTGTGATCCAGGCTCGCGGGTAGGAAGAGGACCCGGATTGAGAATGTTGCATTAGTGGAGTCGGGGGCCTGTGCCTGAAACACGCAAACATACTTCAGCTATTGGGTCACGCATGTGCGGCTGAAGGCCACTATGACCCTCTGCTATGTGTGGAGCCGTGCGGTCCCCTGGGCAGCAGAAGGGGAGCCCAGAAGGGGCGCAGGAGAAGTGCGTGCAATCCTGAGCTCCCCACCATAAAGCTGGTGCTTGCTGTTCCATTCTCACGTTCGTTCTTCCAAACGGGGGTCTCACTGTGGAAACCTTCCCTTCTCCATCAGCTCGGCACTGACACTTTCTTTTTGCCTTTTAAGATTTTAAGTCTATTTTCAAAATTCCCCAGATTTTTCAATAATCATAACGTATCAGCTTGGCCAATTAATGAGTGGGCCGCTCTCTTTTGAGTGGATTACAAGCTATGTGTGGTGTTCAAACTATGCATCGCCAGAAACCCTCTCCAGGCTGCGGGTAAGAGTGAGCAGGACGTGGGCCTCGCACCCCTGCTTCAGCTAACGCTGCTCCTCCTCCCGCTGGTGTCACACTTGTGTCCCCCGTAAGACCCCATTGGAACAAAGGGTCCTATGGCCGCAAAACGTTTGAGAAGTGCTGTTCTAGAGCATTTGGCCCAGCCAATGCGAGGCCGTGTTCCCTGCCAGCAGCTCAGATCACTTTCAGAAGCCAGGAGAGCAGCCGCCTAAATTGTTTTGCATTTACAGGCAAAACCAGACTGAAACCCTAGCTGCCTTTCCTACCCTCTCCGGGGCTCTGGGCATTTACGCTTCTGCCTGGGACCTAAAAGGCAACTCCTGTTGCTTTCCGAAATTCCCTCCCTACGCAGCAAAGCAGTGACACCTGCTTGGGAAAATTCCTCCCGGGAGTCATGGATGACGTTTCTGGGAAAGATCCCAGAGTGGCCCGTTGGAAATCAATAAGCGCACCAGGCCGGCCAACGGCTCCTGTGGAAGACGCACCCTCCTGTTCACCCCGCAGAACTGCCCTGTGGGTGTGATGAGCTCGCGGCCTCGCTGGGCCCTGCAGCTCACCGCGGAAGTCATCCGACATTACTTCTTCTCGTACGTTGGGGCTCGCTTTATACACTAGGACCCCACGCATCCCCTAGGCAAGGTGATTTAGAGAAATGTAAGTGTTTGGGGGTGGAAACCGACCCTGGGAGTCCCAGGCTGACGTTACGCTCCGATCCTAGTCACTAGTCACTGGCCGTGACCGCTCCACCCCCCACACAGCCAGGTGTCCGCATTCCAGCCGCCGAGTCCCAGCCTCGCTCCCTCCCTCACCCTCAGTCTCCTCCAAGCCAGGGCCCTGCCCTTTTTCCGTCATGCTGTCGGGGCTGGGACAGAATCCCTGGCAACGATGACGCAGGCCCAACCATGTCTGAGCTCCTCAGCCCTGGGCTCCACCTCCCCACAAGGACGCCACCTGCCCACCCTTGCAGGTCAGCCTTGCTGCCGCCACCACACGGAAGGTGTAGGGCAGGCTGCTCCTGCCCCCGCAGGCAGAGTCAGCCTCTGGGGGCCTGCCCCACACAAGATGTGGGTCACTTCTGGGATGCTGAGCCAGGGCTACCCCAACGAGGCACCACAGACCATGAGGCTTAAACCACAGACACTTATCTGGAGGTTAGAAGTCCAAGATCAAGGTGTTGGCAGCGTTGGCTCCTTCTGAGGGCGGTGAGGCTGGAGGCTGTATCCAGGCCTCTCCCTTAGTGCACAGATGGCTGCCTTTTCCCTGTGTCTTCATGCCACCTTCCCTCGTGTGCATCTCCTGTGCCCAAATTTCTTCCTTTTATAAGGGCCCCAGTCATCCGATCAGGGCCCATGTGAACGCCCTCATGTTAACTTAATCACCTCTGTAAAGACCCTCTCTCTCTCTATGTGGTCACATTCTGAGGCACTGAGGGGTTAGGACCTCAACATATAAAGGGCATAGGGGAGCATGATGCAGCTGTGACCGATGCCACCCCTCCGGTGTGGTTCGCCCTACTGCCTTCTCAGGTCTGAGCTTAAGTGTTTAAAAGCGGCAATTTTCAACCCAACCTCGCCCCTCTATTGAGGAGATCCCAGCTTACAGCTCCGTGGTGTCCACTGCTAGGCCTCAGATCTTAGCGTCTTGTAGCCTGGGGAGGCCAGATTGTCAAGAGCCTATTTTTACCTGCGAGAGTGCATAACCTCCCGGAGTCAAATGACCTACAAAAGGAGCAGCAGACAAGTGGCCGGCGGGCAGGAGCACGGTATCTGTCGCACGGATATTTCTTCCAACCCTTATGAATTCATATTCTTTGGGAGTAAAAAAAATGACTTCAAATTAAAACTGAAGAAGTTATTTTTAGTTTTTAAATGTTTTTAGTTTTCGGAGGCTAAGCAAGGCTGCCTTGCTACCTAGTTGATGAAGAATAACATTATCCTTATTTCCCTGCTTAAAAAGAGCATGGCCGGGCACACGCACGGCTCAGAGAACACAGCAAAGCTTTGATGACAAAGCGCTCTGGTGCGTCAACAAGGTGTGACATGAGCAGCAGCACCGGGCGGGTGCAGGAGCAGGTACTGCTGGCAGGTGCTGAGTGGTGGGCCGGCGCCCGCCTCATAAGGCACATCGCGGAAACCTTCATAAGTTATTGGGAGAGGTGGGGGTGACTTTGCAAGGAGCTAGAGTGCATATCACAGCAGGTAAGAGCAAGAGTTAACAAAATGCAAACTGCCTAAAAAAATAAATAAATAAATAAATTTTAAAACACGGTGATGTTTTTATGCCTGACTGGATACCGAGCACTAAAGTCACAGGAAAACTGAGATTTTTGAAGAGCGGAGCTCCTGATTGATGGCCATGCAATTTCAATGTGGCTTCAGCTAAATGAGAAAGGTAATAATTTAATGTCAGCATCTGGTACGTTTCTTCCACAACACCTCATTAAAGAGATGCCTGCTTCTGTCTCTCTGAATGCTCGCGGGTGGTCGCCCTCATCTGGGCGACAGAATTGGGCGCTAGGAGGGTCTAGCCAAGAGATGCATTATTTCATCCACTTCCATGATGGTGAGGTCACTGAAGAAGGCTCAAAGTTAGCCCCTCTTTGGTTGGCTTCACCTGGAAAAACAAAATTCCCAGAAGAGGGGGCAGGCACGTGACCATCATCGAGACGCTTCCGGCAAACCAACGGCCACCAAGGTCAGCTGCGTGACATCCTATGGTATCACTTGATCCTTGTCGTCTCCTAACTGCGGTTTGTAGTAAAAGCCTGTGCCGCTCGCAATGACGCCACCATCCAAGGTGGAGGGATTATGATACCCTTATTTTCCTTGTCAGAAAGTACAGGAGAAAACCAAGGAGAGAAGAGCAGCAAAGGGCAGAAACCCTGAGGCTAAACTACAGGGTTTCGTACCCATGAAATAATACGAGCCTAGTCAAATTCCGGCTGCGCTTCTGCATCCCGTCTCCTTGATTTCTCGGTGGCTTCCGTGGGACACCACAATGTTTTTAACATATGTATGACGGATGTGGACCGCCCCACCCCCAAGTTCAGTTACCTGAGAGCTTCACTCTTGTACAACACCTGACCTAGAACCTGAACGTAGCAGCATCCAACGAATACCACTGCCTTCCTCATTCAAGATGACCACAGTGTGGGCTTTCGTTCAGACACGGCACAAATTTTTAAAGAAAGCCCTTAATTATGTTGGCGACTTTTTGTTTTCTGACCATATCTCAAATCGATAAGGAGATCCTTCTGCTTCGCTGCTGTCTGAATCAAGTGCCCAACAGAATTCTCTCTCTCTCTCTCTCTCTCTCTCTCTCTCTCTCTCTCTCTCTCTCTCTCAGCCCCTTAGCTGGGCCTGTCACTCAGGTGGCCGCAGGTCAGTTATGCAGAGCTTGGAAAGCTGGCGGGAGGTACTTCTCGGAGAGAAGGGACACCTCATCACCCCAGGTCTGAAGCCTGAGCAGCTTGCAGGCAGCAGCTGAAGCAGAGGGTCGGGGCCGACTACAGTCCCGGGAGGAAGATGCCTGTTTGCCCACTCGTGCACTCTGACCCTGAGCAAATAAGATGGGGGCACCCTGTCCTCTGCATGGGGTTGGGGAGCTATAGACCCCCTGTCCTTCAGCTTCTGCTGGAATTCAGCCAGAAGGGAGGCCTGCTGGAAGACTGAGGGGGAGGGGAGAATAATGAAAAGGTATTCGTTCCCCGCACCTCCTCCAGCAGGCTGCAGACCTCCACTGAAGGCTGCAGCTTCCTCCAGGCAGCCCCCCCTGCAGGACTCTCTCTTTCTGGGCACCAAGAGCGGCACCTTCCTGCTCTCTTGGGGCCCAGGGATGCTGACCGCCACCTGGCATTGCACTATCAATTTAACTTTCCCTACACCCTGCCCCTATCTTTGTAACGTGCCTCTGTATTAAATCATCCTCACATCGTCCTTTTCAAATCACAGAAAAGAGGCTTTGCACTGATTCAAAATCTCGCATCCTGCGAGTCGGCACGATAAAAACGCCTTAACCGCGTTTATCGTGTGAAGTGATGGTCCCCACAGACCTCTCGGGACACCAGAGTCCCAGTCCACCCTTCTCTCTCCTTCAACCAGCATTTCCTGGTGGTTTTCAGTGTGTGGGACGCGGACGTGCTCTAGGCTCACGGGGCAGGGCAGCGAGTCGGCGGCAGCCCCAGCTCTCTGCACCGGGGATGAATCCTTGGATCACCCATCATCCAACCTGGTGCCATGCTGGGGTTCAGGCCTTCATCGCTGGGGCCCACCGCGTGGCAGCCATCCCATCCGCACCCCCGCCATGGTGGCCTTGAAAGTCCAGGTGCGACTGTGGCACAGCCGATACGAGGCTCCTCGTCAACGCCTGAGCCTGCCACGTGGCCCTCGCCTGGCCTTCCTACCCTGTGCCCGCATCGTCCCAGCGCGCACGGTGCCCCCGACCTGCCAGGCGTCCACCCGCCTCTGCGATCCTCACGCACCGTCCCAGCCGCTCGGAATGCTGTCTCCCGTTTTCTTCCCGGGAAATTCCTGACTTGAGTCAGTCTGCAAAGCCTTGCGGGGACCAGCAGGCAGAACTGAGTCCCCCCTCCCGTGTGGTCCTATCACAGCCCACGCACACCTCGGTCGGGTCACCTGTAGCAAAGCTGGCTCGCTCACTGTGCCCCCTCCCAGGCTCAGGTTGCAGGCAGCGGCCCCGTGGCCTTAATCATGAAGCAAAATGCAACTCTAAAAGCTGCCAAGAGCTATTTCTGCATTCTAGGTGATGCAACAGATAGATGACTCTTTGGGGGGAAAAATATCATTTTTATATTTTTTATTGAAGAAAACACTGTGGTATGCTTTTTAATTGGAAAAGAAAATGCCCAGAGCCTATTATGAAAAGAGAGACCGAGACAATGAGAACCCAGTGTTAAAATCAAGCGCTTGGGGGCGTGGGAGGGGGCGCACCCCTGAGGAGATGTTATCTGTCTGCTAAGAAAGTCTTCTAGCTCCTCTCTAGCCAGACGCCTGAGGAGAAGGGAAGGCCTGGGGACCGTGGGAGTGGACCCACCAGCAAGAGAACTGCTGGCTGGGGCCTGAAGGAGATGCTTTTGCAGCAGCAGAAGCCAGCATCTCACTTCTGGTGTCCTTTTCTCTGTTCTAAGGCTCTCATGTGACTTCTACGGCATCCCTGGGACCTGTTCACCTCTATCCCCAGGAGCAGCCTTGAACAGTGAAGGGAGGAGAGGTGTCTATGATTTGACGCACACCAGAGCACAGACAGCTGCAGCAGCAGGAGTGGGTGGAGCCGGGAAGAGGCCATAACAGGGAGCCCAGGCCATCACGCAGCCCCCCACAGAGAGAGGTGACACTAGCAGGCATAGATGCCCCCTCCCGCAGTCCTCAGAAAGGGTGACAGGATTTCCTGCAGGTCACAGAACAGAGGCATGGTCTAACAAAGTAAAGTGTTATTCTGGAAGGGCAAAAACTTTTTATATATTTGGGTTACATTTATCTCTAGAGAAATTAGCATGGTTCTAGGCACACCGAACATGCTCAAAAAATATTTGATAAAGTGAATGGATGAATGAACTAATGAATGAATGAATGAATGACAGGTAAAGGAACGGAAGTTTTGCTTCAACGCAATCTCGAGTCTTTGTTCTTCCTGACAGCCCTATCATGTTTCTCTTGCCTCTAGTTACTTTGTCCTCATAAGGCCTGAAGGAGCTGGAGGAGAGGCCAGAAGCAAAGCGAACAGGACCCCGGAGAGGTGTGGACGGCGACCGGCTCCCAGCACTTGCCTGGGCTCTGACACGCCCGCGCCCCACTCTCAGCCCCAGACCCAGCCCATCCTCGTTTCTGAGGCCGCAGCAGATGGAGGAGGCCATGAGTTCATTAGGGCAGCATCCAATCTGCTCCAGTTTTTCACTTTTCTGGACTGCTAGCATGATGCTGAGAGGCCAAAGCTCTAATCTCTTCAAGACAGGGGACAAGGAAACAGAAAGCCATCCCGAGACTCCACGGACGCACACGAAGAGATCCAGAACACATCTGCGTTCCCAACCTTGACCTCCACACCGTTCCCCTCCTCTACGCTGCACTTCTTGTCTTTGGATGTCACTGGGTTTTGTAGACGAAGCACACAAGTTTTGCCCTCTCCAAAGTGGCCGAGAAGGCCAGGGCGCGGGCAGCCACCGCACGCCCAGGAGGCCAGGTGCTCCGCGTGCTCAGAAGGAAGGGCCACCGGCCTGGCCGCAGTGGCCTGTGGGGGTGGGTGCCAGCCAGGGGCCTGCATCGCCAGGGGACAGGTCTCCTGGCACGTGAAGGGATGCCAGCCACCGCCCTCCCATCAGTGGGACTCTCACCCCAGCCGTTCACGATGTTAAGTGCCTCTGCAAAAGAACGTGAGAAGCAGGAAAGGTCAGACTTGTGAGCTGTCTATTGCTTACCGCTCACGGCTCAAAGCCTTGAAAAGAAATAGGAAAATGACAGAATTAATGATGAAACGGGAGACGGAACAAAGGGGAAATGACAAACGGGCTAGGTCTGATGGTCTGTTTTGATACACAGCTCACTGCTCTCAGAACACGGGGTGCAGAGAGCGGGAGGGTATCGGCTCACAGAAAAGGCACTTGGGGAAACGCATCAAAATATTTTAATCTCTTGGGACAATAACATTAAAACACAGGTGAGTTACGGTATCAGCAAAAAGCTGGTTGTTGGTTAAGAATCCATACCTGGAATTTATTTCTATTGCTCCTAAAAGCACTCTCTTTTCTAGAGACACAAAGCAAAGAATATTACTTTCTAAAATATTTAAACTGTTTATCAGGAGATTTCTAAGATAGAAACCCCAAACTATAGCTGTCATGTTTGGATTTTCCTAGCTATGAAAAAAAAAAGATTCAAAGACAAGAGATTGGCACTTATTTGAGAATATAAATGAAATCTTGAATAGAAAATAAAGCTCACACATCGAGAGCAAATGTAAATTCATCTAAAAATCCAAAGTGATTAATAAGTAATGAAGTATCGTAGAGAGAGGAAGGATGGAAGAAACAAAGGGAAGGAGGGAGAAAAAGAAGAGGAAATTAATTCCTGGACTTCCGCCTACATTGTAGCAAGCACCAGCCTGTGGCAGCCCCTCTCTGAGCCCCAAATTCTTCTCTCTAGTGATGGAGATCACAGTATCTCAGAGGGGTGAAGGTTTAAACCCAGCGTGTAGCAGGCCCGCAGGAAATACAGCTTTCCTCCTTTCTCCCCTCTGAATGGCTTTGGGTGAGCAACACTGAATTCCTTTTAGAAGGTCCTGAGCTTCGATTTATGGAGGCAGAGCAGTCGTAAGCAAGAACACAGAAGTGAACTAATGAGCGAAAACGAGGCTGCGAGACAGCAATCCAAAGAAATAGAAAACTGTCCTCGGTCACTACAAAAGTGCAATAAATGTTTACTTCTGCTCGCTCACAGCGGGCAGAGCAAACGCATCGAGGGCGTCCAAAGGGGGCCCTGGCAAGGCCGCTGCCGAGCTGAGCCATGTGGCCACCTCTGCCCGGGAGCAGCTGACCCCGTCAGCTGTTGCCTTTTCAGTGCAGAAACTGGAGCAGAGACAATGTCACAACACCAAACAACACACTCCCGGCATGCAAGCACCCCTCGCTCCTCCAACTTCGGTTCGGGGCAGGCGTTCCCAGTTCTTAGAGATGGGAGATCAGTCTCACCTGAAGTATCAAAGATGCCACAGAACTCCCCACGGGATCCGAGCTGCCCCTTATCAGTTAAGAAAATCTATTATCTCAGAAAAAAAAAGCTACTCTAGATTTGCATTACAGTTCACTGCATGGCGTCCACACAGACTGAAAAATAATCATGACGTTTGTGTGTAATATTTATCCACCAGCGGAAGTCACTTTGTGCAAACGCAGCTTCCTGGATGCATGTCAGCGGTGTTACGGACAAGCGCTCTCCTCCTCCAAGGGCAAAGCCCGCAGCTGGAAAACCGTGGGGCTGGGCCACGGAGCCTCTCACGTCTCCTCTGCGCATCTCCATCAAAAGCTAAAGGGGAATAATGATTTCGCCCATTTTGAAGCAAAGGTTTAAAGATCGAAAAATGGAGAGACCATTCAAATACCGAGAGTAAAATGTTACTTACTAATGTTACTAATGAACCGGAGATGTTTTTGCAAGACTAGTGTTTAGGATTATTCTCTGTGTTTGCTTTTGGTTTTGCGTTTTTTTTTTCTTTTTGTATTTTTTTGCTTGCATGTTTTTTGTTTTTTGTTTTGGCCTATAAACAACAGACATTTATTTCTTACAGTTCTGGGGCCTGAGAGGCCCAAGATCAGGCACCAGCACGGTCACACCTGGTTTCCATCTGGCACCTTCGATGTACCCTCACGTCGGGGAAGGGAAGCGTTTCCTATCAGGCCTCCTTTTTAAATTTATTCTTTTCCTCTGCCTTTCAAAAATAAAACATTCCATTATCTCTGCTCTGAAGCAATAGAAGAGAACAACAGTGAAGAAAAAAAAAGATACCATTTTTATAAGGAATTGTGGGTACAATGACATAGCTGTGTCTCAGAGGCTTTGGAGAAATAATGCTGACGAACTCTTATTATTAATTACATCTGTTAAAAACGGAGCTCCGTATTGTTGGATGAGATTTAAATTTGCCACAACAGGCAACAACGCATCAACTAGCCCAGGGACACGTCTTTAAAATCCACCTGCTAAAGCAGAAGAAGATTCGTGCAATTTTTTGGCATAATATCCTTTAAGAGTCTCGGGGGAAAACCAAAGCAGCTGACTAACGAGTCCTTTTTACCGCCTGAATTTCTTGAAAAAGACAAAAAAGTGATCCCCAACAAAATCTTCCTCCTATCATCAAAGGGTCTCTCCTCCTGTAAAAATAAGACAAAAATGCCGTTTTCACAACACCATCCCCAACGACCAGGTCCAGGGGTTCAGTGCAAATGGTGTGCCCCAGGTAAAGGAGAAGGCATGCATCAATCACCCCCACCTCGTCGGGACAGACTCAAGCATCTGCCTTCCACTTTGGGTTATGGGCTATATCACCGACCACGGCCGCAGAGAAGGCCCAGACAAATTATTCATCAGGGACCTGTTTACATTTGTACTGCCAGTTTTAATGGGTTTCTTATTAAATTAAATTCTTCTGCCCTCATTAGAGTCATGATTGCCTGTCAGTGACTACGACACGTTTGAATTCCCGCAGGGGCGTTAGACTCCATCTTGTACATGGCCCAGGAGGGATCAAGGGACAAGGCACAGTTGAAAATTTTACACGGCAATCCTTGAAATTACAATATAAACACCTCTCGGCAAATGAGTAATTACGCTTCACAACAAGACAACCCAGAGAACTCTTGGGGGGTCTTCTGCCCGGAAGGCACACACCGCTGGCCAGGTCCTGATATGACCAGGCTGACCGGACGCCCGCCCCACCCCCCAGCCTCAGCTTGCAGACGTGGCACCTGCTGCCTCACAGCTATTCTTAGAAAATGTGACAACGAGAGGAACAACCAAGTAGAGGATCTGAAGGCTCCCAGGGATTAGGAAGGTGGATGGCCACTTGGTTTGAGGTAAGGCTGGTCTCTAAGACCAGAATAGATGCTACAGCAAAACCTTGGACATTGTGGAGGGCAGATGACTCTACCAGAAGCGGTGGCTTCATGTGTTGAATGCTTATTCTGCAGAGTGCTTTTTACACCATCTCCCTCATTAGAATCACAACTCAGTGAGGGATGACAAGTACACACGTCCCATCAGTGGAAGGAAGCGAAGCTCAGAGAGTCATTTCTCCACAGTCACAAAGTACAGCTGAGCAGGGCTGAGACTATGTCAGTCCGACTCTAGAATTACAGTTCCCCATCCTGCAGTGGCCCCGCGCAGAGGCGGCCCTCCAGAGATGGGCAATGGGGCAGAAGCTGGCAAGGGGGTCTTGGGGACTCAGAAAGGGCCCTGCCAAAGAGGATGGAAGGAACCACAGCCGGATTCCAAAGAGATGCAGGAGCACAACCACACGACCATCTGGACCATCCCTAACGCGTGTTCAGAGCCGGGAGTTTGGTCTTTCTTCAGTAATTAATTGGGAAGAAAAAGAGGACTTCACTAGCCAAGAACCACGGGGGGAGATAAACCATCCTTCATTTCATTTAGCCTTAATATCTCCCATCAAATATACAGAAGACATGAGACTTTTTCAGAAAGTTTTTAACTGGCATCAAATTAGATGGCTTCATCTTCTATGCCCTAAAATGTTCACGCTGTCTAGCTCCACCCCACTGCCCAGCGGCCCCCTCTTAGAGGGGCTGCCTCCCCTTGGAGAATCAGGGATCTCTGGGGCTCGGGTCCAGGCAACCGCACTGTTACTGAGCTTCCCTAGGAGGTGTCTAGAGACTGTCCCAGGGAGCATCTCCAAGGCGGTAAGCAGCTTAACGCTTCGTAGCCAATCATGGTGTCCCCCTTGGTGGAGGAGGCAGGAGGCGCCGCAGTGGACAGCGATGGGTTGGTCCACGGAAACCCACCTTCTCGTCCCTGTCAAACTCTTCTCCAAGAGCTCTGACGTCAACTACGTTGGACTATCTGAGAAAATTCCTCCTCCTATCAAAACAGGCGAAGGGAACCCAGAAAGAGCCGGTGTAAGGCTGGCTTTTGTCTGAGCGACCGATCGATCGCCTGCGTGTTTATGGGCGCTCACGGATTCAGCGCTTGACACCTACACAGGGTAGCGACTTTGCCTGGTGACTCGCCACTCCCTGATTATCTGCTAAAATGACTTCGCTTTCGGTCATGTTCCTTCTCTGCTGATACAAAGCAGGAAAACAGCATGGAGCATTTCTCTTTCCCTTCTTTACCTCCTTCCCCTGTCCTAGCGAGCTCCTATTCTTCTTCTCATTCTTCATTCTCTACCTCCCACCTTTCCTGGACTCACCGTCTGCACTTGGCCTCTAGACATTTCCTTCTGTTTTGATTTTTTTACTTCCTGTCAGACTGCAGGATGCCTTCTGTTCAAAAACCTCTCCTTTCCCTGCCACGCACGCAGGCTCGCGGTTTGGTACCCAAGCTGTTTTCTGGTCGCTGGCAGCTAGCCCCGGATTCCATTCTGCCACAGGATTTAGCTCTAAGTCAGGCAGTAAATGGGCTCTTTACAAACCTAGCTTCCTTTAAAGAACTCTCTCCGTGAGCGGCATTTCTGGGGACGTTTTTCAAGGGTGTTAGCGACGAGGCTATAGGCACGCGCTTGTACGACAACAGCAGATTGGCTGCTGTTTCTGTCGCTCGCAGAGGCCCACATCAAGGCTCGCATTAACGAGCAAGTGCGAGCCGTAGGAACCCGGAGAATGATTGCACAGACTCGTTTTCTTTCTTTTTTCTTCTCTTCATGCAATTTTAGCAACGGGGGCAGGCGCTGCACAGGGGTCAGTGTGGTGGTGGCAGCAGGGAAGGGGACAGACCAGGGCGGGCAGGTGTTGGGATGCGGGCAGATTGGAAGGCCTTGGCTCCGACTCCATCACGCCCCCTGGTGGCCGGGAGAAGAGCTGGGCGGCGCCGTCTTTGTCTTACACGTGTGGCATTGAGTGGCCTGTTCCTTTTCCCCCATATCTGGCTGGAACCAAAGGCATTGGGTTCCTAAGACCGTTTTTTCGAGGGCTCATTTTGAGAGACGAACTGTCGACTGGTGTCCGAACAACTGTGATAATCTACACTAAACAGAGCATTTGACGGCCCGTCTGTGTGACGTCAAGGAGGTTGACATCACTGGGACAGAAGTCCATGGAGAAAGGATATTTGAGCGTCCAGAGGGGCTCTTTTGTTTTGAGAGAATGAAGTTTTCATTGTGATTAAGATCTTTATCCCACAGGAGGAAACAGGAGGCCACCGCAGAACATGTGAGGGCCCATATACCCACGCCTCTCTCAGACACTGACGAGAAATGACACGGCCAGGGTAGAAGCAGCAAGGGGGCAGGGTGAGGGGCAAGAGGGCATGGCGAGAAGTGACTAAAAATTATTAAAAACGGAGGGACTGTAGTGAAAACCAGGTTCTCCGTAGAATAGTGCAACGGTCAAGCTCCATCCCAGGAAAAAATTACTAATGAAACAGAAACATCTTTCCCAAGCCCTGTGGGATCCACTGGCCATCGGCAACTATTTAATTTAAATTTTAGCCCTTTAATCACACCAGCCACGTGATCTGCCTACCATATGGGACAGGGCAGAGAGGGACACCTCCCTCGTGACAGCAGGTTCTGTGGGACCATGTCGTTCTCACGCATCCTGGCCTGATGGCAAGCTCTGACAGGCAGCTCGACGGACAGCCATTTCCCAGCCAAAAGCCTTAAAAGTGGCGTGTGAGCAGGGGAAGCATTCACGGCCCATTGTGGAAAGCAGCCTGACTGGCAGGAGGACCCCTGGCAGCCAGGCGCTAAGCCCTGGGAACTCACTGCAGACACAGCCCCGGAGTGTGATGACGTGCTACTGAAAAGGTCACAAAGATGTGGTAACAGGTTAAGGTTAGGAGCCTATGTGCCAATCGCCATGTCTCGCTTCTGGACACCTGCCTGCTTCAAAAGTTATTGTTTGACTCTTACCCCTGGGAACCTAACAGTTGCCCATGGGAACCTAACATTTTAACAGTACGCTTTCTGCTTCTGTACCCCCGCTTGCACAACCCACCTTTAGGTTGACAGGTAGAGAATAGAAGAAATATTAGACCTTTGTGATTTAGACAAAATGATTGATAGGATTTAGGGCTTAAAACCCTTGTACCTTTATGTTTTGGGGCTGCTCCTTTTTGGAAGGACAGCCGCCGGCTAATAAACTGCCTCTAATATCAGAGCACTCAGGTTGAGTCTGGTGATTCCGCTCACAATAGGAGGAAGCAGAGATGTAGACATCTTCTTCCAGAATCCATCGCGCCTCTGCCTGGGCCAAAAGGTTCAGCGGGGAGCAGCGAGTTGGGGAGCGACTTCTCACATCAACTGAGTGGGAAGGGAGGGCTGTCCCAGCCCGCCAGGCCCTGGAAGCCAGCAGCGCCAATGTGGTGAGGTAATGGAATGGTCTTGCCTCACCCGGCCACGCTGGGTTCCAGCGAGAGTAATTATGCTTCGCGCTGTCTGTTTATCCCCGCCCTGGGCTCACCTCTGCTCCCGTTCAAAGTCAAGTTTCCCAACATGCCTGCGTCTTGCAAAATCAGAAAAGGGAGGAGGACACGAAAAGAAAGGCTTTCCTGTAGAAGGGCATTAGTAGAAAGTGAACTTCAGATCTAGTCTTTATGACCGCTCGCAGTGGGGAATTAACACTGCAGTGGTATGCTGAGTTCCTGTGCAAATTCCAGAGGAATGAACATATTGGGGGTTTATGGTTGTTGTCACAGGCTGAATTTTAGAACTGTCCTTCAAGAAACTCTCAACTGTTGTTAATTCTACAAGCCCAGGAACAGCACAGACAGAGGCAAGGAAAGACGTCAAGTTAGGGACCCAGCCTTGTCTCGGTCCCCAAGAGAATGATGCTCAAAGTGAAGCCCAGGTGGAGAAAGGGCCATGATGACACATGCAATCAACTCCATTCATTCACTCAACAAGTCTGAGAACAGTGCCTTTTGTGCCCGGCACCGTTCCAAGAACTGGGACATGTCCCAGAACAGACAGAAATGCTCCCTGTCCTGGTCTGTTTAGAATCCACCCACACTTGATCCATTCATAACATGAGTCAGGATTAAACATGTGGAAATACTAGCATCTTTTTATTTTGTATCGCTCCCTTACAACATGATGGCTTGACTCCTGCAAAAGTGTGTTAAGTGCATAAAAGTGACCGTAATGCCCAGGAACCTTCCAGAATCGTGCAGTCTGTGAGCACGTTTTCATAGCAAGAAGGATGGCAGAGGAAGCTTTCCAGCCAGCTCTATACACAGCCACCCAGTTCTGCAGAATAACCAGAATCACCTCGGCATGGCCAGCGGCCACGTCTGCCTCTGCAGGAGGGAAGCAGGTAGCAGAGCAGCTGTGTGGCAGCAAGACAAGGACAGGGAGATGAGATGGGAGCGCCAAACAAAAAGTGAGAAAAATGAAAAATAATCTCACTGCATTATCTACCACCCTTAAGTGTGTATTAATGGACCGATAAAGTATGCCCCGGAGAGTCTTAATACTACAATATTAAACTCTGCACACCAAGAAGAGCAAAGATGGCACATTATAACAAAGAGAGTTTGGGTTCTGTGTTGTTGGTTTTCTGGTTCTTGCTAATGTTCTGGTTTTTAGCTTTGCTCATTTGGAGACATTTCTCCTTTAATTTAAAGGGATGCTCACCACAGCGACCATTTTCCAACCGAAGTGCAATGCTGCCCCCTGGTGACGGAATAAGTAAGAGCACCTGTAGGAATCCAGGATCTGTCCTAGGCAAACTTCCCCACCGTTCAGCCTCGATTTCATTTTGCTCTTTTCATCCTCCGAAGTGCAAATATTTCATCCTTAAGGATTCTCTGCACAGACGTATTTTCTGACTCAGCCTAGTTCACAACACTAATCCACATAGCATTTTATTCTAAAATATGAACTGTGTGCTGATCACAAACAGACAGTGGTGGTGAGTGGATTTCTCCCCGCTCGGCTTGCAAATTAAGCCATCTCCCCAGAGAAAGCTCAGAAATCAGGCCTATTTCATATAACCTTTAGAATCCTGATTGGGATTCTCACTGGAAAGACATTTACTGAGAACTGAGGCTCCAGGAAATCAATGCCTGGGCCTGACAGACATTCAACTCCCAGACAAATGTATTTGATTTCACATTATCTTTCAATCTCTGGACAGGGAATAAACATGAGACTGAAAGCTCTGAAAATCACAATGCAGGTGATACACCTCTCTATCAGAGCCTCGGTTCTGGACTGCACGTGGACGCAGCTGCTGTCTCGGCGAAAATTACATCGAGAGGCCATGGGAGGAGGGGCTGAGTGGACAGCTCGTCTCGCCACGACTAGCAAAGGCCACGGGGAGGATCCCATTTATCTCCAGCTCTGACCACAGTCACTCGCATCAGAATAACCTTGGAGTGTGTTAAAAATGCAAATGTGAGTCCATTAAACCCGAAATTCTGGGTGTAGGACCTAGAAGTCTGCACTGACCAGGTTCCTTGCGTAATGTGCACACTGAACTTTGAGAACCATCAAGCGAAATTTAATAGAAGTTTAAACTTCTATTCAGGTTTTTCCAATTCAGGAATTCTCAGACATTATAAAGCTCCGGAAGAATTGTATACCAATTTATTAATACATTTCCTTTATTTTCTACACATTTAAAGGGTACGGATCAGCAGTGCAAGGCCCTCTCCAACCAGAAAACAATGGGAAAAGCCAAGCAAATTATAAATGCCACTTGGTTACTGCTGGTGATAACTTCTAATTGTATTTCTCACACCAAAACCATCCTTTTGAGAAGCCCCGTCAGTAAGTAGTATGGAATGATTCGTGAAACAGACGCAGTCACCAAATCAGAAGATAAGACAGCCTTGAGAGCATCTCACAGCTCTGTGCCTTCATAGATAAGAAACTGACAAAAAAAAGAAAAGAAAGAAAAACGAGCCAAAAAAGAAAAAAAGAGAAAGGAAAAGAAAAACCCAAGCGACTATCACTGCTTTTCACCCACTCTGAACTGCACGGCTGCTCCTGGTCCTCCCTCCTGCCTCTCCCCGTTTCCACTGAGCCTCTGCTGGCTGCCTCTTTTTTTCTGTCATCATCCTGTGGCCACGTGTCATCAGGGCCCGATCCAGGGCATGGCGAGAATGGAGTGCGCTCAGGTCTCTGCCACACGGCCGAGGTGCCAGCACAGACCGTCTCCACACACAGGCCGAGGCGCCTGAACCGCAGCCAGTACCAACAACAGGTTGTATTTCATTGTTTTCCCTTTATTGCCTGACTCAGCCACAGAGGAGACAGCAAGGCATGCATGAGGGTTGTGTTTCCGCCTAAAGGAATCCGTGTGAGGATTAAAGAGGGCCTATCGGCTCTGCTGCCCATCCGCTCAGCGATCAGTCACTCACACCAGCGGAAGGAGCCAAAGAAGCAGCTTCTGGAAGCTTCACAGCCCATCATGGGTGGGGAGGGCCGAGCCCCGGCTTCACCTGGCTGGTTCTCCAGAGAAACCAGCCGTGAAGAGAGATCCCCCTCCCGCCCACACCACAGGAGGGGCAGGCGGACGGCAGCCCAGAAACACCCCAGTGGTCAAGCTGAGGACGGACAGCCGTGGCTGCAGGGGTGGGGCAGGGAGGGGGGTCTCACCCCACAAATGACACTAAGGAAAGAGCTTTGGAGCTCACTCTGAGGAGCGAGGCTGGGACCACGCCACATCTGTTTGTTCCGGGAGACAGATCGAATTTTATAGCGCACCCTTTAACTTAATATAGAATTTTCATACAACCGTGAAAGTGGGTTCTAAGTCATTATCGCTCGCTGACAACAAAGAGGCCTAGCACGCAGAATTTACCTCGGAGGCTGGCTCTTGGTGCTTGTGTCTGGCTGCAAAGAGAAACTAATTGCAAATTTAATGATAAAACTGTTTAGAAGAAAGGTTTTGTGTTTTTTTTTTAATGAATTACAATAAATATATATATGAATCCAAGTCTTCTCCCAGAGGTAGGATTTGAATTTCCCTAAATCAGCTAATATCTTAGTCAATTCTGCATGTGCCTCTGGCCCGTGTCACATCTTAAAATCCATCCCACTTTCTCTCTCTCCTTAATGGCTCCGTGTGTGTAACTCACATTTAAAACTAGTTCTCTTTGCCACTTGACCTTTAAAAGGAGATTAGAAAGTAAATTTTTTTCAGCTTGCAAAACTACCACACTTTCATACGCCTGAAATAAACCACAAAAAGTACAGCTGCACTGGAATTTGTGTTTTCATCATTTTCGAGCTGTGGGGGAATAAAAACCATTGTTTCCAAAAAAAAAAAAAGGGAAAATGGGGGGGGGGGGTTCTAAAATGTTGTTTATTGATAAAAACTGATTTTCTCGTCCACTTCTGCCTACTGTTCCTGCGGTCGTCAGAATAACGTGCCACCCCCACCCCTGCAAAAAAAAGTCCACATCTTCATCCCTGGAACCCATGGATATGTCACTTTACATGGCAAAAAGGGACTTTGGAGGTGTGATTAAGGTGAAGACCTTGAGACTGGAAGATCATTCTGGATTATTGGGTGGATTCAAGGTAATCACAGGGTCTCTCTTGGTGGGGGGGGGGGGTCACCCAGAGGACAGGCTGTGATGGAGGCAGAGGTGGGAGGGGTGCCACTGCTGGCTTTGCCCCCAGGAGCTGCAAAGGCCAGGAAGCAGGTTCTCCTCCAGACCCCCCAGAAAGAATGCAGCCCTGCCGACCCCCTTGACTTTAGCCCCCTGAAACCCACTTTGGCTGGACTTCAGACCTTCAAAATTATGAGATAATAAGTGTGCGGGTTCCGAAGCCACTACATCTGTGGTAATTTGTCACAGCAGCAAGAGGAAACGCATATAGTCTCTAGGTCCTTCCTGAAAAGAATTATGGCTGCCATTCTCCGGGTTTCAAAATCTGACAACACGGCAGCGGCCAAACACTCAACGTCGATGAAGCCCAGGGGCACAACTAGAATCTGACACACGCTCTACAGCGCTGGGTGCAGACTCCCAGCAAGAAAAAGAACACACTGAACATTTCCTTTCTTAAAGTAACAGAGTACACTGGAATGATATGACACACGCTCCTGCGAATGGGCCTGGTGGCCATTCTCACCGTTTTCACCATTTCATCTGATCTTCACGACATAACAAATAGCAGGCAGTTGACACAGAAATGGGTTTCAAAATAAGGGAGAAAGCCCCACTACGATGCGCTTCCTGATGCCCGTGTCTGCCAGATGAGCCGGAACTCATCTTGTCCCTTAAAGCAGAAGAGACGTGTGCATCCCAGTCACAGAAGACCAAGGCCGGGATGCGGCCAGGGGTACCTCACAGGCCTTACCCACCCCCCTTCCTGCCCCACCCACAGCAGGAGGACGGCACCCAGGCCCTCACCAGCGGGGTAGGGTGTCTGGCCTGCCGTAGAAAACCTGCCTTTAAACTAGACTCATAAATATCCACTCTTTCTGGGCCAGTGTGGGAAGAACAGGCCGGGAGCCCGGCGAGAGGGGACATCGGACACCCTTCTCTGTCACGATCAAGACGCTGGACACCCCACCGATGCACAAGTGCTTTCATCTGCAATACTGGAAAGTGGGAAACACGCTAAATGTTTTTTCAAAGAGTGTTTGGGTCTTTTCCAAACCCCGCTGAAATACCCAACTCCTAGAAGCTTTCGCTTTCAGTATTTCAAGTTCCCCTTTCCAAAGTTTTGGTTTTGTTTCTTTATTTTTGTGTTCTTATTTTTTAGCTTAAGGGTCTCTTGAGAGCTGGCCCGAAGTAAGGATGTTTGGGAAGGAGAGGAGGTGGATAATGAAGAGGCGGCAAGGGACTCTCTCTGAGTGAGAGAATCAGAACAGATAAAACCCAGATTTCTCTACCAGCAGTAAATACAGCAGACAAGGCTGGGTTGGTCTCCTTAGGAATAACAGAGAGAAATTGCTTACAATCATCTCTAATGGGTTGCCTGTTTTCTGACAATGAACTCAGCAATTAATTTGTCAATTCTTAACCAAATGCAAAAATAACCATCCCCTGCGTGAGCCTTTGATCTGCCCCCACCACCTTTCACCTGCAGCTCGAGGCCCCAGGCCCCTCCAGATGGCCTTCCTTCCGGCATGGACCACGCCCACTTTTGACCAAGGAATTAATCCACCTTCCGCAAGGTCTCTTGGAAACTCGGCGCAAAATCCCAGCCATTCATCCTTTCCTTTCCTTTCCCGGTGCCTTACACCTTCCAAAAAAATACATTCCCCTACCTTTTGCACCATGCATCGTCTTTGCTTATAGCCTGGGCTTACTCGAAGATCGGCCTTTTAAAATATTTGTGACCTCTGACCTCCCTAGATTAGATTAGCTTCATGATTAAGAAGGTGTGGCTGTCAAGAAAATATCTCCATTTTGCTTTCTAGTCCCCTGTCGTCGGGAGAAGAGAGTGCACCCTGCCCAGCCCAGATGGGGAGGTGACGACAGGCACAGACCTGACCCTAGGGCCGCAGGCTGGCTGCGTGTGGTGCATGCGCCTGGGAGGGAAAAGGGGGACAGAGCGGAGGCGAGGGGGGCGTGGCATCCGGAAATCCTGCCAGTGCCAACGGCCTGGCGGTTCGTGCCCTGCACGGGCGACAAGGACCCGTGTGGCTCCACCCTGGAAGTTCCAGCCGACGCCTCTGTGCCTCCGTGCTCCTTCCTCCTCCTCTCCGGGGAGAAATCGACCCCAGCCCTGTCGCCGCCTCTCGCCTCTCCCCTGCACTCTGGAGAGAGAGCTCCAGGATCAAAGCCCAGTGGCCCCGTGATCGGTATCCCCACCACGACGGCCGTGGTCCCCCAAGGCTTGAGGTTTTTGCTGGCGCGCTCTCCGCTCATCGCGACAGTGAACGGCCAGCTAAGGAAGGGGGTGGAAGCGTGTTTGGCCAGGGACACGTGACGAACCAGCAAATTCCCTGTCCTCCTGACGCTCGTATGTGAACCGGCCACGGGAGAAAGAAACAGGCTTGATGGCAAAGCAGGAACGTCCGCTGACACAACAGCGCCCCCTTTGCCACCTCACTTGCTGTTCTTACACAGCCCTTCCCCAGGCCTCCTGTTCCTGTGCGAGTGTCCCTTGCATAAAATAAGCTCCTAAGAGCCCATTTAACTCTGTGCCAGGAGCTGTGACGAGCCACACAGACATTGCTGCTCTCCTGGGAAACTTTGCTGCCCGCCCTGTGAAAACCACCCACGCCATTACTGTTTGCATCCTTCATGGCTCACGATCCAGTCTAAATTAAATGCGTGTTCTCTTATTTGTCCATCTCTCCTGGAAGCCGCTGAGGGGCGGTTCCTTCCAGCACGCAGCCCAGTGCTCAGCACATAACCATCGCTATCTGCTGAATTAAGTAACCATGATCCTTACAACCACAGTGGAAGCCATGCAGGGTGGCCCTCATCTCACCGGCGAGAAGCCTGAATCTCAGAGAGATGTAGTGATTGTTCCAAGGTCACAGAGCTAAATACAGGTCAGGCTACAACCCAAGACCTCTCCCACCGTAACTCTCATCCCTTGGACCATCTTCATCAACACAGGATCTTCTTCCTCCGTCCATCGGCCAACACAATCCCTCCCACTTGATTACAAGATGCTCAAGGCCCACCTCCCCCTTGAAGGAGTATTTTCTCCACAATTTCTTTTCTCCGCGATTGCTGACCTTTTCAGGGGACCCTCATATTTACTTACATGAGAGCTTACATGGGGGCTATCTGTCTACGTAGGTTATATAATGATTGGAAATTGGAGGGAGGGGGGAGGCATCATGGAGAGAAAATGGGGGTAAATGGACTTCATAACAGGGGAAGGTATGTGTGCAATGCAGGCACAAGAGAGAGGAAGATGCTGAGGAGAGAAAGCAGCTAAGAGGAGGCAACTGGGAGGTGCGGGGACGCACTCTGCCTGGTCCCGCTGCGTGTCCGACAGAGAGCTGCCATGAGTGGACCCACAGTGATGCAGCCCTGGGTGCTGGACCTGGGGGCAGGGAGGGGCAGGGAGAAATGCCTGGCTTAGATAGGTATATTTTTGGTTTTGTTCTTTGGCCGCCTTTATAACCCAATAATGCAAAGTAACATATGCCAGCTTGGGAACCCAAACAGATGAGCTTCACCCTATTTTAAGTGATTCATATCAAGGATATTAACAATATAAAGCAACAGAATGTTTTTTAACCGTCTGGATTTTAGCGGCCTTTTGTCATTTCTCTGTAATGAAGTGCAAGGTGAGGATTTTTACTTAGTCATCCTCTAAGACATGCCAAACCATAGCACCTAACTAAGGTTCCCCATACTTTTGCTATTGGGAGCATCCCAGTCACTCAGTCCTTCAAGTCTTCAAAAAGCCTGAGGCAGGGATGGAGGGTGGGGAGCGGGAGGTGAGGCAAAAGCAACAGGCTATCAATCAAGTCAGGACGGCAGAGACCCGCCCCATTCTCAGTGCACACCTGCACTGTTAGTGCAAGGTTTTGCTCGAGACCTGCTGTGCTGGGTGTTATCCTGTAAGTCCCTGTGGACCGCCTGGCCATCCACACGTCAGCAGAGAGAGGGCTTTGAATATGCTCAGACCCAGACAAAATGAGTTCTTCACCCTCTGTGGTTCCTGCATCTCAAGATAGCGCAATTACTCCTTCAGATCTCTTTGCTCCATCCCATTTGAAATATTTAGCTGTCTCAGGAGTGAGCAGAGAGAGTCAGGTTTAAGATGCAAAATGAAAAACAGCTCCTTGGCTCTCCAACACTGTCACTACAGAGTGATAAGCTTGCAGAATATCTGCGCATGCGCTGGAGTCCAGCCCTGACGTCAAGCAAACCCAGAATCATTCATGGGTTGAAATCCCCTTAGCAGAGGTGGGCACGTTCCTCCGCTCCCATTATGCAAGACGAAAGAGCTAGATAAGGAGAATCATCTATTTACTTGCCAATTCTTTATTCTATTACAGGCAGGAACAGACGCTGACACCCACAAGGACCCCCTTCAGTGCAGGATTATATATCACGCCACAGACATACAAACAAGAGAAATTATCCCTGAGATCACGGCGCCTCCGTTGACCTGCTCAAGGTTGAAAGGCGGCTGCAATGAGACGCTATGGTCACATTGCTGCCGGCAGCTTTGAGCGCCTGCGCGTGCTTCGGTGCTGCAGAAATGACCCGGGGTGAACTCCGTGGGCCTGTGCTTCATCTGCGTCTGGATTCTACAGGTCTGATTCAGATCTGTGGGAATTCAGTAATCTGCTTTTGTGAACAAGATCTTTCTCAGGTTCTGCAGCGGTTACAAACACGAGATCCAATTTGGGCTTAAAATACTCATGAGAGTTAACTGCATTGCTTTTAAAAATGCAATAGGGAAGAGATGGAGAGGGGAAATGATGTCATGAGCTCTGAACTTACCACATTTGCACATTTGCTGGAGAATTCTCTCCGCTGCTAGCGACCGACGTCTCTTCATAGACGCTGCTGCCCCAGCTCCTCAGCCAGACCTGACGCTCCAACCTGGGGACGTATTAAGAAATATTTCACCGCTTGTTGTTATAAGCGAAATTGAAAATCTATTCCGGATGGGCGCATGGAGGTTTTATTTATTTTAGCACTTAAAAAGCATCCAAAGTGCAAAGTGCAAAGCTAAGGAGCCCTGTAGAAATGGCTGCCACATGAGTAATTATCACCAAGCCTATTTTCTATAATACTAGAGCTTTCACTTACTGAGTGCCTTCCACGTGCTGGGCACGATTCTAGGAACTTCACTCACACTCCCTGCCAACAGCCTGGCGAGGAGACTGAGGCACAGAGCAGGAGAGTGACCTTCCCGCACAGCCACTCAGCAGCAGGGCCAGAATTCCATCCCCGCTTACCTGGCCCTCAATCCCTCACCTAGCATTCTGATACGCTGCTTATGCCTCCATCCAAAAAAAGCCTTCTGAAAAGATGCATTAAATGATGACCGCCACATCCCCTGAACATAAATAATATTTAAAATACTCTAAGTTTATGAGTTTAATAAAAGCCAGACAGGTGAATTTCAAGCCTCTCATGTAAAGGATGGATCGGTCCGAATAAAGAAATATGGGTGTGGACTTTCAAAGACAAAAAAAATCCAGCTTGTTCAGAGCACAGGAAGTTGGTGTGTGGGTTCTAGAGCAAGGTCAGCAGGCTCTCTCCCTACAGGTCAGGCCATCCGGCCAGTGGCCTCATGGTCTCTCTCAGAGGTCAACGAGGAAAAATGATGAGAAGCAACGAATCGCAAAGCATCAATTTCCAACAAAAATCAGACCTGCCACATGAACCACAGTGGAACATGATCCACCTCGGCCCTCCCTCAGGCTGACCTCCACGAGGTCAGTAACCAGAAGGCAGTTGGTGGATGCGAAATCGAAATCGTAATACACGCCCTTAGGGGCAGGTGTAATGGCAACTCACCGTGATCCCTTATCAATAAATCTACCTCCCCTGTAGGGACAGCCGTGTGAATCAGGCTTGAACCTGAGCGATGCAGGCCCCCTCTTTCTCAGACAAGACCGTGAGGTAGGAAGACATCTCTGAGCCTCTCTGCTTCCTCCACCTGTGAGTAAACAACCTTCCTCCTCACTGACAAATCTTATCAGGTTAAAACCAAACCCTCACTTTCCTGGAGGCCAGTCTCTCTTCATGAAGTGACTTTCACGTATCTGCATTCTGTTCTCACGGGGGTTGAATCTGAAGCCTGGCCCAGGTTAGGCTCCTCACGAAGCCAACACTGAGGTGGGATGTACGTTAAAGGGTGCTCTCAGGATCACCCCCTGCACAGGGAGGGGAAGGAAGCACGAGTGGCCAGAGGGAGCCCTTGAGTGGCAATGCAGTCCCAGCGCAGACCTCGGCCAACCCCTGGGGGAGCTCTGGAGTTAGGAGGTGGGTCAAAAACTGACCTCGCTTCCAGAGATGCCCATCCCAAACCTGGGTTAGGCGACAGCGACATGCTCCAGTGGCAACACACCCCAGCCCCAGCACTGAGGAAGCTGCCTTGAAATTGCCTATTCACTTGTCCTTCTTTTGTCCCCACTACATGGTAACATCTGTGAGGGCAGAAACCGTTTCTATCTTATACATCTTTCCCCCACCCCAGCACCTAGCACAGGGCCTGGCATAGAACAGGTACTCAGAAACTATTTCTTGAATAAGCAACAAAAGAGAGAGGTGCATTTACTCAGGAGGACAGTGAAATATTTTCACATCGAAACTGGATTAAAGTGAAATTTGGAGCTGCTTAGCTAGCTTCCAAGGGGGCAGCAAACAGAAGAGCAGGGGTCTTGGGGTCTTCTTTGAGGAATAGGGGAGCCCTAGGATGGCTGCCACAGAAGAGTCCTCCATCCCACTGGGAGCGCTGGGAAGTGACTGACACATCGGCTATTTGTCAATGATGTTTGTGATCAGGCGCAAAGCTGAAAGCCCAGCAAGATGCTAAGCATGTTACGTAGACAGTATTAGCTCCTTACCTACCCATGAAAGCGCTGTCATGTGGTAATTACTATCTCCATTTTTCAGATGATGGAATCAAGCCTAGAAGAGACTGTCACGGTCCCCAGGTCACCAAACTCATCAGGGGTCGAGTGAGAATTGAAAGCCAGGCGCGTCAGGCTCCAAAGCCTGTGCTCCAAAGGTAGGTAGGTCCCCTCCACCTGTGACAGTCTCTCCAAACAAGTGACTCAAATGGGACGTTTTAAGGATGAGCGCAGAAATAATACTGAAGTTATCTTAATTAAACTTTGTACTATCTTTCCATCATCCCAATTCACACCCACAAGAAAGGCAGAGCACAGCTAATGACAACATCTGGAGGCCTGAGTAAAGCATCCCCGTGGAAACCTTGACCGTGGTCTGTCACCATTCCATCCCAAGTGACTTCTCTTCCCTTCACCAGTCGGCCAGATCCTATGGGCAACGTGCTTTGCTTTGCATAGCTCATTTGGAGCCTAAGGCCACCTATTTGCACTGAAAGCGTGCGTTTAAAATGAACGTCTGTGTGGCCAGTCTGTGAGGCAGAGGAGAGAGAAGAGGGATGCGGGGTGCCTCCTGTGACATCACTGAAATGAGAACCCTAGTCAGGACTTGGCACCCATTCCACCACGCCATGCCACAAAGCAAAAAGGTAGGCTGGGACAGGAAATCTAAAAATTAATGTATTAAAACACTTTTCTTATTCTTTTTAAATTTCCACTTTTCCATGGTAACAGAGCTATTGATCAACAAATATGTCCCCTTCTCAGCAAATAAATAATTTCCTCGAGGAAGAAAATGATAACACACTTATCCACTTGGATAATAACATATCTTGGGAGGTTGCACTAAAATTCATACTTTTTGCTCCCATTGCTCTCCTCTTCAAAGACTCGTCCAAGAATTAAAGCTACGAATCAAGGAAAAATATGTCTAGGAAAGATTTCAGAGTAATGAAAACAGGGGTTACAAACCTAGGAAAGGAATTTCAGATGGCTTTTTTCCTGAACCAAAGAAAATCCTAAGATTATTTTTTTTCTCACCCTAAATTTCCCAATGCCTTGTTCCTAAGCCATCCTTAAATATATCTACCGTTTGGGTCAACTTTGGAAATCTAACAAGCCCTGTCGGTTCCTGGCCAGACACTTACAAATACTCTCACGACCCTTCCTCGTCCTGGAATTATTTTAATTAAACTTTTGAATATCTTATCACTGCCCCACTTTCCACCAGATCACACCTACAGGAACAGCAGAGCAGAGCTAATTAACAAAAAGGAAAATACTGCAAAAAACATCCGCTTGGAAACCCCTCTCTCTCCCCGTAACCTAGCTGGTGCCGAGTGCCACCTCCATGCCGCCCTCCTGGGCTGCGCTCCTTTCCCCAAGAGTCACAGCGCGATCACCCTGCGCTTCCCCAGCCCCCAGCGCCCATGCTCATGCGCAGGGCTAGGAGCTTCCTCTTTCAGATAGAAGCATTGTGGGGGGAGGGGGGGCGTCAATTTATTTAGTATCTAATTTCACATTTTGTCCAATTGTCTATTTTTCCTCCCTATAATTAGTTTCTTAGCGCAAGGACTCCACACAGGAGCACGGAGCCCCCTTTTCTGACCCTCCCTCCCACGTGCTCTGTCCTGAACAGCGACGGAGCAGTGACAAACTCCACTCCGGTCAGAATAACAGTATCATCCACTTTCTCCTGCAAAGTGTATGATCCCATAATGCGAACCCCAGAGGCATTGCCGCTGTGGCTCCAAACCACCGTAATAAAGCGAGTCTTCATCTGTTTGCTGGTGGAGGATCTTGCTTTCAACTTGCAAAAAACGCATCTGTGAAGTGCAATCGAGCGAAGCAACATAAAGCAGGGTACGTCTGTGATCCAGAAGGCCGGAAGTCCGAAATGAGGCTTCAGGGATGAAAGCCAGCCTGTTGGCAGAGCTGTGTTCCTTCTAGAACTCGAGGGATGGCTGTTTCCTTTCCTCTTCCAGTAGCTTCACCGCTGCCATCCCTGCCTCAGACTCGCCTGCCTCCTACTTTCACTGGTGACTATGTGGGGTCCATCCAGGTTGCCCAGGTGATCTCCCCCATGTGAAGATCCCACAGCGTCCCCTTTGCCATGTAATCTGGGGATTAGATGTGGACGTGGGGGTCAGGGGGGTATTCTGCCTACCGTACTCTTCTTCTGGGAATACGGGGGTGGTCCAACTAGAGCCAAGGGCAGGTGCCTGTCAGAGGATCCTCGCACCATCAAAGTCTCCAAAACATCTTTGCTCTTAGCCCTCTCTGCTCATCCTGCTGGCTACCTGCTTCCACACCCACATTTGCTGGTTAATGCTGCTCTCCTAGTTTGCCTCTCCTTGTCCTTAGAGATAACACAGCTCTGAATGAGACAGAAAGAAGGCTTGTTCCAAGATTAAACCAGGGCACTGCATTTGGCATGCAAAAAATAATAATAATTTCAGGGCACAGTTTACAAACTTTGTGCAAAATAAGCTCAGGACACTCCACAGCCAGATATGGTCCATCAGCGTTCCTGGCACATTTGCTCATTAAATGTTGCGTGGGTCAAGCGGGTCTTTATCATTGTTGAAAAAGCAAATCTGTACATTTTGGGTGATTCAAAATATTGGTAATAGAACTGCTACTAAATAGATAGGCCTGGCATTGGTCCTCACATGCCAATTCTTTCTCATTGGTGAAGGAGGAGAGCATCACACCCGGTAATGTAGCTCTGGGGATTTTTGCCCATGATAATAGAGTATTTTGGAGGGTAAAGAAGGAGAAGGAAGGAAAAGCAATATATAGGATAGGGGGCTCTAGTTGCTAAAAGAAAATCAGCTAGAAATACACCATGGTTGTTAGAGAAAATAAGAATCTTGGAAACTAAATTCAGGGAAGATGAAATTGAAAGCAAGGAGAAATAAAATTCCCACTGATGTAAAGAAGGCACATTTAAGGAACATAAAGTAACAGTAAACATTTGTCAGAGACCTCTATGTATTCCTTGTTTTGTGAATAGCCGGTTCTTCTTTATTCGTTTGTCCATTATAGTGTTCATCTTTTTTTATTGATTTGTAAGCACTCTTTGTGTATTAGGGCTATTAACCTTGTTTCTCTGCAGTGGGTATTGAAAGTAGATTTCCTATTTGTCAATCTTGTTTGTGGTAGAGATTTTTTCTTCTATGCAGGGAGTTTTTAATCTGTAATCAGTCAAATCTATCAATTTTTTCCTTCATGCTTTGTGAATTTATTATTAAGCTCAGGACGGCCTTCTGTGCACCAAGCTTATTAAAATTCCACCCACTAGTAAGCAACATTTTTAAAAAAGCAAACAAAAATGAGATTTAATTTTTTACCTATCAGAGTCATTTATTCATTTCCTCAACAAACATTTGTCAAGTGTCCATTATGTGACAAGCATTATACTAAAGAGGCAGGAATCCAGGAATCAAGAAGACAGAGAAAAGGTTCTTCCCTGAGATACTTATATTCTATCGGGTCCAGATAAGCAATAAAAAAGATGAATAAGTAAACTATATAATATAGTAGAGAATAAGTGCTGTGAAATAAAGCGGGAATGAGGGTGAGAGATGCCAGAGGGTGGGGCAGGTGGCATTTTTCATAGGATCATCAGGGAAGGTCCCCCAGAGAGCCATGCTCATGGCCAGGGCAGAGCTCGGAGCCAGCATGAAGCCCTAAGGCAGAGCTGCTCGATGTGATTGCTCCAGGAACAGCAAGACTGCCACTGTGCCAGAAGAGGGGAAAGAAGACACACCTTATAGGAGGGGGCAATATCACACAGGCCCGGTGGGCCACTGCAAGGATCCAGGCCTTTACTTGGAAGGAGATGGGATGTCACTGCAGGATATTGATTAGGGGGTAACATTATCTTACAAGTGATCAGAACCACCCTGGCTTCCGGGTTGAGACTAGACTGTCCTAGGAGTAAGACAACCTGTTGGGGGACCATTCCATGAATGTAGGTGCAAGATGACGGCGACATGTTGAGCAGAGCGTTGCATGTGACGTGTGAAAGAGCAGTCAAAGGTGGCATCGAGCAGCTGGAGGTGGGGGGTGGGGCGGCTAGCCATTAACTGTGATGGGAAAGCATCCCGTGAAGCAGATACAGGCGTCAGGTGAAAACTGAGGGCTTCGGTTTCGGACATGTCGACCTACTAGGAATCTAAGCAGAGGTGTCAACGGTCAGCTGAATCCACAAGGTAACTTCCAAAGCTGTCTTCTGAACTGGGGATGTCTGTTCGGGAATCATCAGGACATGGGTGGGATGTCACTGAGACTGACACTGAGACCCTCAAGAGACTGGCAAGGACGAAGACGATTGACAACAGCAGCTATTCACAGGTGTAGGAGAAAACGCACACACTTGTATATGCCCTCCACCTACATCTTCTGAAAAACAATTAGCAACATGTATTGATGATTTAGACATGCAGAGCTTTGACCCAGAAATTCCACTTCTAGGAAATCATTTTCAGGAAGGAATCAAACACGTGAGTAAACATAAAGATGCTCATGTCATGAATTACTAGAGCAAAAAGCTAGAAGCAACCTAAATGCCCAGCAAAAGGGAGCTGGTTTTCAGGGCGCACACGGTATTATGTGGCCATTTAAACTTACGGTAGCATGATTTCTATTCGTATGTGTCATGATATCCATCATTTACAAAACAGTTTAGCAAATATAGTATAATCTAGGTGTGCGTGGGATGTTTTTGTCTTTATAGTTTAGGCTACACCCCAGAAAGAGACAATTTTCCTAATCAGGAGCCCACCCCCTGGGGTGGTCAGCCAGCATTTTATTGGAAAGGCCAGGCTCCAGAGGCAATTACTAAAAAGCCTTCTGTAATCCACATCTCTAATCAACAAGGCACATTCTGCTAATTAGCATCCTGAATTTCAGAAATGGGTTCTCATAGGGGAAATTAATGGGTTGCAAATGAGCATAATGGATATTAGAAACGGGCAATCATTGGTAAAATTTGTGGACTTCAAGAGACGGGAATTCGCTAAAACGTTTTTTAGAGATACCTCCTCCCTTTGCATGACACAGTAAAAAGTCACCCAGAGAAGCCGAGGCTTGTATTTTCAGGGGTGTTCTCTGAGTTCTGACCCCACTAAAGAGGTGAGTATCCAGCCTCTGGTTTAAAGATTTGGGGGTGCTTACTGCTGACACCAAGGATCAGAGAATGCTGCCGTGAGCATTCGGTGGGGTTTGCCTCACGTGAACCTTTCGGTGAAGTCTGGCTGGAGCCCCTGAGAGGAAAAATGGCAGGAAGCCCATGAATTTCTAGCCTCTAGGTTAGATGTGTTGTGTCGGTCGCCCACTTGCTAATCGCTGTGTCCTGAATGTCTGCATATGTGGCGGAATCAGATGGGAGCCTCGCTGTCACAGATGACCTGGGAGCGAGGTCCCCAGGAGATGCCAACGTGGCCCCTCTCGTGCTCCACACGGCCGCTCCTTCTCACCCAGAAGAACCCAGGGTCGTGCCCGACACGGGCAAACAGCAGCAGGGGGCCAACTCAGAAGGGGGGCGAGACGAACGCCCTCTTCCCCGAGGACTGCGGGCATCCTTGAGGCAGGAAAGCAAAGGGCTGATGCTTGGGTTGCTTGCGTTTGTATAATGAGGAAAAAAATAAAAAGATAAAGCTCAAAACTGTCTTTCAGAACGTGACGTCAAAATCGAAGGTGCAAAGCAAAAGAGGCAGGTGAGGAAATGTCCAAGGAATTCCTTCACCTGAAGCAGCCAGCTGGGGATCCATACTTCATCCTGTCCCCGCCTCTGCTGCACGTTCCACGAGTAGTATTTGGGGCCCACGTTACCTAGAAAATTTCTTCTATTTTTTTTTTCACTCTTCCAGGATCAATCGTCAAGTCCTAAGTGACCAGATACATTTGGATACGCAGACGTCGTGAAATATTCACCCTGCCCAGTTCTCCTCTGCCACCTCCACCGGCAGTCGGCAGTGTTCATTATTTCCTCTCCCTTGTCTTAATAGCAAGATATTAACCGTGGTTGTTCAAATTATGGACATTTTCCATGGATTACTGCCTCTCCTTTCCTCCTTCCCCTCGCCTCCTTTCGCTTCGTAAAGTAAGTCCTGATTGATACCCCCGGGCTCCCGTTTACCCTTCCCTCTCTCTTACTCTCTCCCCACATCCTGCATCTCTCTCTCCTTCTTCCTCGTCTCCATCAATCCCAGGCACCCAGAGGAAATCATAGTCAGTTAAGAAAGAGACTCCGGGAGATTTCCACGGAGTGATTACCACACCCTTACCTTTCAGAAAGGGTGACTTTTTGTAAGCCCACCCTCAGTGAAGACTAAGAAAAAAAAAAAAAACCAGTAATCAAATGATAAAAGTTTTCCAAAGCTCTTTTCTTCCGGCGTTCAACGGGCAGAATAGAAACAGACACAGAAAGAAAGCACAAATCAGAAAACCCGAGAACGCAGCCTTACAGAACTCTGAGAAACACCATTTTCTCTTCAAATGGCTTTTTCTTTTTTTAAAAAAACACTATTTGGTTTTTAAACTCACCAATCCCTGTCTGGATGAACATATGTTGCCACATAATTATTCTCCTTTGAAAATATCCACTGCCCCGCAAACCAGGAGAAGGGAATTTCCTGGCAGGGGGTGGGCCACGAGTAGTGAGCTGCCTGAGCCTTTTAGCTGCTTTAAGCGGCTGGCTACTCCCTTTCCCTGTATCTTTTCTTTCTCCCTCCTGCTGCTCTGACTGTTGTTTCCGCTTTACAAAGACGTGTCGTTTTACTTACCACTCTCTCTCCTCCTTCTTAATTGGCCTGCAGTAAAAATACAAATTGCACCACTGTATTTTATGATGAGCCATTTGTTGCGCCAAGAATGGCTCCTAAGTACTGCCTGGAGGATACTAATCAGACCTGCTGACTCTTCTAAGCACCCACTTTTATGTCTTAACCCCCAGGCGGGGGCCAGTGGGTGGTAATCATGCCCCTTCCCGAGAGAGCATTTGGCTAGTCACAGGCCCTCCATTAGCAAAAGGGGTGGCGTGTGTCCCCCAAGCTCTCTCCCTCTCTGCCCACCGGCTCTAACGCCTGCTGCGCTTACTGGAGGTGAAAAGTCTGCCTCATGTTCTCCCTCTTGCTAGGTAATTGTGTGGAATGGATGTCCGAATCCTACCATGGCAGCTAAGCTGAGGAATCTTCTTCAAAGTCTCACGGCTTGGCAAAGGCAGCTTCCTTTCTTGGAAGCAAAACCCAGGAAAATCGTGGTCCCAGAGAGGCTGATACAGGAGCTGGACAAGTATAAGGAGCCGGCTCCAGGGGGGTGGCCGGCTTTCCTGTCCGCGTCTTGGACATCCATTTGCGGGAACACTTAGGAAACGATGATACAGGTTCATCGTGAAATTTCTGTTTCACAAAGCTCAATTCTTTGTGTCAATCTCACCCCCAACCTTCCTGTATCAGACAGATACCTTGGAATTCAAATCATCACATGTACTCCGAAATACCCAAAAGGAGAAAACAGATAAAATTCTTCGACGTAAATAAAAAAGCAAAACGGTAGGACAAACTATGACGTAAGTTCTGCCTTAACTTATTCAGCAATGACCTTTCCACAGCACCTACATGCCCCCTACCCGGAATCCATGTGCCAGAAACACACTCTCCTTCACGACTGAGCATACAGGTACGTGCCCACAGCTCCGTGTGGGGTGTGGTGGAACTTTAATTTCATATTTAATTGAGTTTAATGCATCACTTATAGTGTTATCTAAGGTTCTGTTTTCTCCACCTCAGGTCATTTCTGCAACATCTCTATTTTCTGTTTATCAATGTTCATGAGCTCCAAGGTTTCGGGGCCACGATGATTCTGTGGGACGACCTCTCAGCTCCGAAGGGAGACAGCCACGCATTCCGGCAGTAAGTAAGTATCCGGTGGTCAGAGGAGCAGCCAACACAAGCCTTTCGTTCTGACGTTACGATGGTTCCCATTTTTATCTCGGAAACACACATCGCTTCTAGATGTCTGGCTCTTCCACATTCATGATTCTTTCAGATCGGCTGATGTCAAGTTCAGCGAACCCTCTTGTTTGCTGGAAAAGCACCTCCCCTCGGGCAATGAGTGCACAGAGAAAAAGTCTGTGAACACAACTCCGGAAACATCAACATTCAGTCCTCCAAAGGCAACGGGAAGGAGCGAGAAGCAAAACAGGAGAAAAAAGCAAACAGCATTATAGACGCCAAAGAAAGCAGGACAAGGTTCTGTGAGGAAGGCATGCCATAGGCCAGGAGAAGAATGAGGGGTGGGCTCTCACCCAATCCAAGGGGAACGGCACAGAAAACAGAGAGGGAGACCAAGACCACACACACTGGACAGTTTAGCTGGTTGACCACTTCAGGGCAGACACCATGACTATTATTTCCCTTATAATTATCCTAAAACCTATCACAGTGCGAGAGAGAGAGAGAGAGAGAGAGAGAGAGAGAGAGAGAGAGAGAGAGAGAGATGCATACATACTACATGTGATGAGCATTATTAAATATTTTCCAAGTACACGTCTATATATTTTTACGCCTAAAGCCCAGAAAATGGCATTCAAAGTATAGTGTATCTAGAATAATCACTGTCATTAGGAGCCTTGGCAAAATGTTAAGTTGGTGATATTTATTCAAGAGACTGCAGAACAGAGAAAAGTCGAGTGGACAGCAAGTTAAGAGACCAAGATCTGAACTCTGACTCGGCAATGACCCATATGTGACCCTGAGCTAACCCACAGCCTCTCTGAGCCTCGGTCTCTACCACAGTAATATTAGGGCAGTGAACGCGACGGTGCTTTTTCCAACTACAGAACGTCACAAACGGCATCCTTTTTGCTCTTCCCTTTCAAGCCTTATCCTTTTCCCACTTGGGCAGAATTTTTTCCCTGACTACCGAGTCCTCCTGGACCCCACACACTGTCCCCCAGCTGTACCTGATCCTTGCACACAAGTCTATCCTTCTACAAATGCCCACTCACTCCAAACCACCATCCTTGCCACACGAGTGCTCTCGGCCGACTGTCCTAAAGCAAGCAGAAGTGTGTGATGGACTGTATTCTCACTCAGTAAAACCACATGTGCTCGTCTTCCATTGGCTGGAGGTGCAGTCTCCGCCCTTTACTCTTACCTCTGCAGAGCAAATCAGCAGAGCTCCTGTGCCCTCTGGCCAGCGGGGAGCCCTAACAGGAAATGGGGCTGGGGCATGAAGAATGAAGAAAAGGGAACAGATCGGGGTATGGATCTTCCTGGCTGCTTCTCTGAGAGGCTTCCTGGAGATGAGTGATACCTTACTGCTCTCTTGAGAAGTCATGCTCTGCACAACTCTTGTCGTGGGCTTGCCAGCTGGTACTGGTTCGGAAACCCCTTCTTCCTCTCACACCCTTTCAGTCCCAGCTCAACTGGTGATAACAGCTTGGCTATTGCAACCCCAGTCTCCAGAAATACCCCTTCCATGAACTCACCCCTTTGTAAATAAAAGGCCTTAGATCCTCCTTGAATTATCCTAATCTTGGTGTTTCATTTGTTTCCTGTTAGGATGCTGATATATATATATGTATGTATATGTATGTATATATGTATGTATGTATGTATAGCCGGGTTTAAGGGGCCGGGGCAAGGTGGGGGGAACGTTTTAAAATGAGCTTGCTCGTGTAAATGAATCTCTAGTTAGTAAAATGAGGGCTAAAGTTGTATTTTGTGTGTTTAAGGTCAAAGTTCACTCTCTGACCTATTCATGGACCTTCATCGTCCTCCAGGTTCTGAAAGCCAGTGGTTCTTGAGCTAGACCACCCCAAGCCTGGGTCAGATTCTTCTAGAATCAAAAACACATCTAAAGTCGAACATGACTTCAGAGATCATTTATCCAAATCATAGGATTTCCCCCAAAACACATGCCCCGGAGATATGATGTATACTGTTTGCTCCAACTATCTTGAGTTGCTGATGTTGAACAGCCCTCAAACGGCAGATAGATGGGTACTGACCGCTCGTGAGAAGCTTCTGTTATAGTGTGAGCACCACACAGTGGGCAGCGTCACTGGACCTCTGTGAATTCCCAAGAGAAGATGGCCAGACCGGGCAAGGGACAGGCACTCACTCAGCCAGGCGGATACAGCCATCCTTGGGATGGATTCTAACTCCATCAGCCGTGGCCTCCAAGGAAGGGACGCCACCCCGCTTGGCATGTCTTTTTATACTGCATTGTGTTACAGGGCACTTTTTTCCCTGTGACCTGATTTTATAATCACTCTGCTTAGCAAGCTCCATATTTGGAAACCTGGAGGTTTCTACTGCACAGTGGCTCCTGAAAATAGAGATGCTCTTCTCATTCAGATACGGCCAATGTCTACTTCTTGCCTCTAAATAGTCAGGTTAATTGTCTCACTTAATATCCTATGGCAGCAAATTTTACAGCCTAAGTCAGTGTTACTCTAGAAAAAAAAATTGGACCTCTGAGCTAAACTGTGGGCAGAGGGGGATAGGTGTTTCCCTTTCCCCAAAAATAAATGTTATCTCGGTTAACAGTCTCTGAAGAAAAAGCCAGCACATCTCACTCTTCGTGAAGCCAATTCGACATGTATGTCTCATCAAGTGAAAGCTGGCTCTGTAAGGCGTACACAGAGAATCTCGTATCTCTATATAAATCACGTCTCTTCAGTGTGACAAGTCGTGTCCAGGCAAAGCTTATTATAAATTCAGTTTGAAATCTCAAGAATGAATAGGAAAAAAAAAAAATAACAACAGCTTTGTGGAGCTCTCGTCAGGAAATGACTTGAACTCATCCCAATTTGAAAGTTCCATTCTATACAGCAAGCAACTCAAACCCCATCTTCTGGGGGATCTGCCCTCACTGGAAGGTGTGGCAAACCATCTGCTGCTTTGTAGCAATGAATTTCAGTCTTGTTTTTCTGCTCCAGCTATGAAATTGCACTAATCACAGAAACAGACTGTTTGGCCGGGAAGCAGTGTACGCCAGATACAGGCGAATTGAAGCCCACACATACTGAAGGTGCAAGCTTAGTTTGCGATTTATGTGCAAGCAGCTTTGTATTTATCGATCTGGGCTGAGTGCAGGTCCTATAGGGGAAATATGACAGATTTCATCTGTCTGACAGCCAAGTCTAATTGTATTTTCAGTCTGAAATGACCGAAGACAAAAGTGCCCATGTCAAGGGTCTTCGCCTGAGTGCCATATGGGGTATGAGAGGCAGGGCTGTGGTCACCGTGAGCGTCCACATCCGTGACGAGACGCAGACTGCATCCTGAACAGCTGACGCCTGAGAGGGGAGCGTTTCACTGCGATCTGAATTAACAGACCATCTGAGTCCGCCTGACTGTGGGTGGGCCGCCTTAAAGAGCGCCTTTGATAGACATAATGGGAGTGGGGAGCTGAAAAGATGTGTTGCATATCGTTGATTCATCTGGACCACAAGACTTCCAAACCAAAAGTCAAATACTTCTCACTATGGTCATCACTAAAATGATAACCAATGCTTCTGGGAAGTCCTGGCATCTTAAAAATAAAACACATCTTCTGTAACCTTCTGATCAGGAAGACAAATTGTGCCTGTGAGAAAAAGTGATCTATAATTTCTGTGACTGTCTCTCTGTCTCTGTCTCTCTCACACATATCATCATCATCATCATCATCATCATCATCACCACCACCACAGAAGCCACTGTATAACTGAAAAGACAGTCAACAATGAAACACGTCTCAAAAAAATATTTCCTGATACCCAGTGATTCAGAGGGCGGGTTCTAATGACGTGTCATTCAAGATTCTGAATTCTGACTGGCCAGCCTTCAACCAGTAATGTTTGACGCTGTCGGTCCTCCTGCTCCTTGGCGTCAGTGGCACCTCACAGGGCCAGCTCCCACCCTCGCAGTTTGGTTTTCTTGCCTTCGGGAGCAACTCTCTTTCTCCTCACCGTGCACGTGGTGCTGTTGAATTATGGGCAAGTTCCTTAACTTCTCCGATTCTGTATTTATCATCTTTAAAAATGGTACTAACACTATGTCAGAATCAAGGGACAAAATGGAGAGTTGTTATGAGAATTAAAGTAGTTAACATATATTTTAAAAATAAAAAGTACTCTAATGCCTGGTCAAAACAGGTGCCCCGTAAATGCTGGGATACCTTTCCTCTTCTCAAAAAAAAAAAAAAAAAAAATCTTTTCTGTTCATTGCTTCAGCTCCCATTTCAATCTAGATCTTTTTAGGGTATCATCTGCAACCTCAACTCCTTATCTATTATTCATTCTGTTAACCTAGTATCTTTCCACCTGTTACCATCCCATGTTTCCCCAAGTCCCAGGGCTTGACTCTTCCACGGTGCCCCCAATTCAACATCCATAAAACCAGGCTCACTGTTGAGTCCACCCACCCACGCCGTCCTGCTGCCCTGCAGCCCACTGCCCACACCAGCTCCCTGCTCCATCTTCCTTTCAAGCTGAACTGGACCATTATCCTCTTACTCTTTCAGTCTCAGACCCTCAGATCATCACTGAGGGAGCTGCTTCTTTGTCCCTCCAACTCCAACCAGCCGGTCACCCGATCCTGCCACATCTTACAACCTTTCCGATTTGTCTCTTCTCCTCAGTTCCCAGTGTCACCCGGCCCTTACCCACATGTCAGGATTGCCACACTCACCCCAGCTGTCCTTTTGCCTGTAGCTGGCCCCAAGGGCACTCCAAGTGGGAGCACTTTTGACCTATAGGACTGGGCCGTGTCTACTAGATCAGTTTCCCATTCTGTCAAACAATGATCACAAACTTAGTAGCTTAAAACAACACAAATGTATTATCCTATAGTTCTGGAGGTCAGAAGTTTAGAATGGGTCCCTTGGAGCTAAGATCAAGGTGACAGCAGGGCAGCTTTCCTCCTAGGAGCTCTAGAGGGTAATCTGCTTCCTGGCCCTTCCAGCTTCTGGAAGCCACGAGCCTTCCTTGGTTTGTGGCTTCCCTCCTCCATCTTCCTGTGCACCTGCCACCTCCTCTCCTGCTCTCTTTCTGTCACTCCTGCCTCCCTCTTTCACGTATAAGGACTCTTGTGATTACATCGGCCCCACAGATGTGATAATCCAAAATAACCTCCCCACCTCAAGATCCTCTACCTTACTAACTCCCGCGAGGGGCCCTTGCCATGCAAAGTAATATATTCACACGTTCTGGAGGTTAGGACAGGGATGTTTCGTGGGGGCCACTATTCTACCTACTACGCCTATTTTGCTGATCTTATTTCATACAATGATCCCCCACTTGGTGATGGGTTCAAGCCCCACTGATGCTCTTATAATTTCTCGAATAAACCACCATCATTACCTCTGCCACGTGATCCTGGCACATACCCTCCACCCTCAAAGCATCACATACATTTCTTTCTCAGCACATACAGGCTTCAGTTACACACGAATTTCTGTGATTACTCCATTAACGTCCATCTCCCCAACTAGACGATAAGCTCCATGAGGCCAGAGACCGCATCTCATTTTGCTTAATGCTCTCACAGGGCCTAGAACAGAGAGCATGCAGAAAGCATTTGAGGACTATTTGCTAAATGACTAAATCGGGCCAGCAGGAGATGACCCTCCGCCTTCATGGATATCTGTAGACACTAACATCCCCCCACCTCATCCCACATACACCTGGGTCAAAAAAAAAAAAAAAACTAATAATTACTAGAACCCACAATGAGCTCAAACCTGCCTCATCTTATCTAATCCCCATAACACACTTCCAAGGTGGCTACAATCATAATCCTCATTTTATAGATTAAGGACTGAGGACAAGAGAGGTTAAAGATCTTGCCTGAGACGACACAGCTAGTAGATCACTGAGTGGCAGAGACCCTGCTGGACCCCGTCTGCTCAGTAAAGCTATCGTGCTTGGGGGCTGGTGCCTCTGCTCCCTACCCCCACCTCTGCAACCCAGATAAAGGAGAGTCAGAAGATCCATCAGGTTGTTCAGTAACTCTCTTAACTGAGAAGGTTAAGTCCCCCTTCTAGACCAGAGTCTAGAATGTGACAGAAGTAACAGGCACCAGAGAGCTTGCAGGGGCCTTGAGAAGTCTTTGGAAACCTGGCTGAACCCAGCATGGGAGGCGGAAGAAAACAGAAGCTGCTCTGAGGTAACTACGTGCTGCTCGCGCCAACCGACCCAACCAAGGGACTCCAATCAGCCCGGACTTCAGCAAAGGGTGACCCAACTTCTTCTAGATGCTTCTTTTGAGAAGGCAGGAGGGGCAGAGGAACCCCAGGAGCACTTCGGAATGCGGTGGGAGGAACCCAGAACACCTTCGGAACGCCTTCCAGTCTTTTCCTGTAAGACTAAACCCCTGAGAGAGGACATTCAGGGGGATGTTTAGAACTATAACACCTGCCTTTCTTCCCCAAAACAATCCCACTGATCCCCCAGAAAAGAAGAATGTGAGGGAATGAACACTACTTAATGTACAACGGGCCCGGGCACCTTCAGAAATAGCCTGTGGTCTACTCAACCACCCTGTCATGAGAGCCACCCAGTGGGTCCCTATGTTTAATCTGGAATTAGCCTTAGGAGACCTTTTGGATTCCTGCCTCGTATGTTTTTTACTACTTTGATCTCAGCCTAGAGAGGTATATCCTTAATGCTATAGAACTGATATAAACATTTGCAACTCATCTAGATTAGGTAGAAAATATAAAACCATAAAAGAGATCAAACTGAGTTTAAAATGTGAAGGATGGGTATAAAGTTAGAGATGAAAGGCGATAACATCGTAGCCTGGGAGAATTTGGGAACACACAAGTAAGAAAAGTGTCACTTCCCAGGATCCCTGCTGACGAAGGTGGCGTGGTAGTGCCTTGAATGCCAGCTTAGGAATTTAAATATCTTCCTATAGTTTGAATATAGTTAGCTACTGTGAAATTTTTGAGCAGGAAGTAGCTTCAAAGTTTTTCTCAAATCATAAAGGAAAATTCTACCTCTAGCGAAGAAGCAGCAATAACAAATTTATAAAACCTATTTACACACCAAGGAAGGAACCAGTTGTTTCTTGTTGTCCACACACATCAATATCATTCATTAGAATTATTTATGTAAAACTGCTTGTAATTTACATTTAACTTTGTCGTGTTTTTACCCAGTAGCCAAAGTTTGTCATCACTCAAGACTCTCATGGCGGAGTCAAGCATAACATCAACCATTTTAAATTACAGCACGAAAACTCAAGGATAATTCAAGAATATGTTAGCTTTTCTTTCCAGAGCTATCGGCCAGTTTTAACCATAAAGTATCAATTTTCAAAGAAATGAAGGGTACCCAGGATATTCGCTTGTGTCCGGGATTACTGTCAATTCAACTGAAACAAATTCTAAGTTCTGTCTCTAATGCGTCTTTTTGCAGGTTTAAAAAAGATGCATTTTGGAGTTTTGCACTGTTGGACATCCAATTGATGTGGCTGTGAGGCGCTCCAAAGACATTTATCTTCCATCCATTCGAACAATCAAGACTGAATTCCAATGAAACTCTTCTTCTGTCACTATCTGTCACTACTCTGTCCTGTCTGCAGACGAGGTGAAAACGGGCCTGACGTACAGCTGGCTTGATTAAATGCAGTTTAGACAAACTAAAGGCCTACAAGTCAGGCTTTGGGGGCGAAACCATAACAAAATCTGGGACCCGAAACCAGTCTGCCTAAGCAGGAGCATCTCCGACAAGATCGAAACATCAGCAATAACAAGATAGCAAGGCCCGGCCTCAAACAGACTCACCCGTCTAAGCCACACCCACAGAGGACTCGGGTGTTGTGTGAATTTAAAATTGATTTGCTTTATTCTGTCCTGCTGCTGTAGTACAACTGACTGCCTTTTTAATTATATTATTTTATTTTATTTTATTTTATTTTATTTTATTTTATTTTATTTTATTTTATTTTATTTTATATTTTCTTTCTAAGAGCATTTAGGTTGGTGGTGGTTGTCGCCATGAACACCCCAGGAATGATTCGTTCTCCCTCAAGTGGAATCCGTGGGAAACGTTGCCAATAACTTGGCTTATTTCTTATCTTCAGTTCTCAGCAGACAACCGATTTGTCTATATTTTCACCGAGAGTCATACATTTTTCAGTTAGTGTACAAACAACGTTACGTGATCCCACTTGGTCTCAGTCCTCAGGGCTTTGGGAGGAAGCGGAAACCCCCAGCATCTTGGCCGGCAGTGTGGTCCATGCTCCCCGCAGCCTGCCGAGAAGCCCGGGAAGAGGGTCGGGGGAAGGGTGACGTGCACATTTGTAAGTCCTCAGATGTGTCACCAGAGCCGCAGGTGGCACTTAGCCAGATGACTCCCACAGACGTTTCCCCACGTCCAGGCTACTACAGGCACACATGATGCTTCATTGACACCTGCCCTCAGGGCACTGAGAGGGAACTTGAACCCAGCAGTGTAGGGCTCAACACCGTGTGTGTGTGAGTGTGTGTGTGTGTGTGTGTGTGTGTGTGTGTGTGTGTATGTGAGAGAGAGAGAGAGAGAGAGAGAGAGAGAGAGAGAGAGAGAGAGAGAATCTCTCAACCTTGCATATATTACTTTACTTGTATGGGAAAATGAAGAAATACCTTATCAAAATACTGCATAAAAAATGCCTAGCCTAGCACTGCTTATGGTATAGCAAAACCCTCCACAAATGTCACCTCTCACCCTCCTTTCCCATGAAAAGGACCTCATGGAAAGGGGACCCGCTATATTCCCCTTGCTACGAGCACAGAAATTACAATCGCACTTGTTAGGCACAGGTCTCAACCCTGATTCTGACATAAATTCAATCCTAGTGAAATCTATCCTAGCATGCCACACACAAAAAAAAGATATATCTGAACTAAAAAACATACTTTATTGAGATGCAGTGTAAATCTACCTAAGTGGCCAGAAAATATTCTCTACTATAGGGTCTCCCAAAGAATAAACACTGTGCCCTATTAGTTTGTGACCGTGCGATAGGGCCAGCCATGAACTAATGAGATTCCATCGAGAGCTTTGCAAAGCTCTCCTTCGCTATCTGAAGTGCTCACAGAGGCAAGGGTCTGTTACAGAAAGCCAGCTCCCCTACGAAGGCCCCTCTTCTGTCCCCTTGCCTTACTGTGGCCTTTGATCTGTCCCACTAAGAGACCAACACTTGCTAATGCCACACAAAGACAATATTCGTGCTTTTTCCTCAGTTAAAACGCTTGGGCAAAGCATGCTTTCTGTAGCCATCCTAAACCTCTACCCCCACACCTCTCTGCAATCCAATCACCCTCTTCCCAGCATTGCACGTAGCTCAGGCTTTCTCTCCCTTCTCAGATGAGAAAAGCATTCACTCCGAGGCACATTTCTGAAGCAATAAACAGCTCTCTTCTTTGCGGAAAAATAGGCAATTTTCGAGGAACCTTTGGAAGCCTCTAAATAACCCTCACATATTTATGGTTGAGTGACTCTCTGGATTGAAGAAACTTTTAAGCTTTTGTTTGCAAAGATTGCCATTAACATCTCTGAGCGATCTCTCATCTCATCTCCGTTTTATCTAACCTCTCATCTTATCTCTAAAAACAAGCCCGAGATTTTCTTCTTCCTCCCTCCTCCCCCAGCTCGGCTTCCCGAGCAGAGATGTGATGTGTGCATGAAACGCCGGGATAAGCTCAAACAGTGCATCTTCACCCAGAGGTCTCAAGGTCTTGGGAATGAAGGCAAAAACTCCCCTGATGCCCAGGGTCAGCCTTTTCGTCTCATTTTATATGCCCCCCCCATTTCACCTCACCCCCACCTCTTCCTTCCTGCAAGAACAATTCCCCAAGGGAAGGAGAAAGCATTCTCCTCCGCCCACCCCACCCCCACACTGCAGCAGAAATGCACCGTTTTTAAAGCAGTTGTTCTCAAGAGAAAATGCTCTAAGCTATATTTATCTCTAACTAATCTATTCCTCTCAACTCCAAGATCAAGGAATTAATGACTGCTACAGCTGCTGTCCTTAGCACATTAATTACTGTGAATTGGCTGCAGCCTTAAAAAAAAAAAATCCACTCGATGACAACGGGAAGAGGGCAAGGTTCTCTGCAAAGCATTAGGTACCGAACCTAAATAATGAATCAACCTGGCGTCGTTGGCTTGGGCTGAGTTTTCCACCCTCAGGCTGCAAGCACCGGGAGTGGGTAGAGGTGAGTGAGAGAGGGAAAAAAAAAACCCCACTGTCAGACACATAACCTTCCTCAAGATCCAGTGCAGATCATATATTAAGGAAAACGACGCTTGTGTTCATAAAAGTCTGCATCATCGCACAAACTCTTAGGTCAGTCTTCGGCACACGGGCTGTTTTTAACATTTGCCAAAATCCTGGCTGACAAGCACGGTGACCACAGACGTTTGGAATCAGCTGTCTGCGCTGGCTCCCTTGCAGTCCCCCCTGGAAGGCCCGCCGCGAGGCCCACACTCTCCCCTGCTCGCAGTCCTCTCAAATTCCGTGTTCCGTCTCTCATCAGCTTCCCCTTTTCCGCCCCTTCCCAATCCAACAAAGTTTCCCTGATTCTTAGCCCCGACTCAATGTCACCTCCTCCAGAAAACCGTCTGAGTTTCCTTAGCTCCTCCCACGTACCTCTAGGACTTACTTCTCTGTCCCTAGTTTCACAGGCCCAAGGCTATGAGCCCCCGAGGGCTGGCCTTGCGTAATTTGTACTAACTCAATGCTGCTCCTCTCTGCACATCTTACCATCCCCCGGTCCACTGTCTACCCTTTCCTCTTCCTTCACGGCCAAACTTCACCTCCAGGTCGCCTGCTCACCTCCCTTCACACCTCATCCTTCTATATTCTGGCTTCTTGAGCCTGTCACTTCAATAAAACTACTCTGTCCAATATCTCCTTGCTAAATCCCAAGGCATACTATAAATCTATCCATAAAAATACACAAGTTGGAAACCTAGGGTCCGTTTTAATTCCATTGTCACCCTTATCCCTGTCTCGAAGTAATGACCAGTCTCTGGCAGCTCTACTTTCCCTGGAGCCTTGAACTTGTCCTACTTCTCCCGGCCCCTTCTGCTACTGCCCTAATTCAGACCTCCTTGCCCCTCACCTGGATAGCTACAACAGCTTCCCAACCTGCCTTCCAGCTTCCAACCTACTGTGCCCCTCCTGCACCCACAGGGTCCTCCTAAAAGCAAATCATATCCCTGAAGTCCTCTATTTAGCATCTTTTTATAATTTCCCCTTGGCCTCAGGATAAACCTCTAAATCCTTAGCAGGATTCACTAGGGCCATCAATGTCTCTCTCTCAGTTCATCATTTTTAACTGTCATTATCTCTGCTATCATTCGAAATTTCTCGTGACATCGCCTACGCTGTCCCCCAACTCTCTTCCAAGCCCCTTTGCCCAGTGAACCCTTTCTTGTGGTTCAGTTCTCCTCTTACATATCACCTCCAGGAGTCCCTCCCTGCCTCCCCCAGTCGGAGAGGGCACCCCCAGATCTTCCTGCAGCACCAGAGTGCTCCCTTCCGGGCTCTCAACACGACTTGGTAACTGCGTTTTCCGTCATCTGTTCTACTTCCTTCGCAAAGAGCAGAGACGCCCTCAAGCCAAAACAAGCTGAGCGAGATCAATCTGCAAGGATGCAGGGAGCTTCACAGCAGCCGAAGCGCCATCAGAAACTGAAGGCTTTCTTCCATCTCCCAGTAACAGACCCCGAGACCACAACACCGTTGCTTCTGTCCGCGTGTCACTCCATACTGTCCCCTCTCTCCCAATCAGCTCCCCCGACTTCGCCTCGGCCCCCAAGCTCACCACAGCCTGCCCTGTATCACCTAACTCTCAAAGTCACCTTTCACCTTCTGCCTTTGATGCTGACAGGGGTCACCTCTCAGCTTCCCAACTCCAACTTCCTGAAGGAAGAATGTGAGGGGTCCCTCTGGTCTCGTGGTTCTGTGTCACATGCGTCTCTGGTAGACGAGTGCCTTCGATTCCCATCTAATCGGTTTTACACAAGAAGAGTTGTTGAGGTGGGGGGTCATGGTGTGGAACACAGACGTACTCACTTGGAGTACAGCCTTAAATGACAGACACCCCCGTCACACTCCATCTCCTCGGAAGTAACCAAACTTTCATTGTTACGTACTCTTTGCCCAGCAAAGTCAGGCACGGGGGAGCTTACTGAGTAACAGCCTAATAAATATTTATCAGATCTCGATACCCAGAAGACCCATCCGAGATCCTTTTTCAGTAAACCATGCCGGGTGAGCAGGTCTCTGATTCCCATAATGCAAAGGGATAGCTTTTGTTCCTTAAAGGGCGTTGCCCAGATAAATGTTTTCTAGCTCTTAAAGTCACTTACAGTGGCATCTACCACTTAGCTGATAACAGCTCCCAGCAGCTTCAATGGAAACAGCGACAATCTTTTGCAACTTCAGCCTGCTTATTTGACCTCTTCTTAAAATAACTGCCAGACTTGGGCTTTAGAAGTCTAGAAGGAACTCAGATAAAAAGCATAAACAGGCTTTATGCAATATTATAGCGTTATAGCATAATAACTGTTGCTTCAAAGATCGGCTTAATTTGAAATTCACCTCCGGAATCTGCAGATTTGCAAGCCACCAAGCACTGGGTGTGGCTTCTGACTTAAGGAAGATACATTTTTATTTATTATTTATTTGTTTGTTTGTTTGTTTGTTTATATTTTATTATGGTGACATTAGTTAATGAAATCCAGTAAGTTTCAGGTGTACAATTGAACGGTAAGGCACATACACACACACACACACACATACATGCACACATATATATACACACATACACATACATACATACACATTGCATATTCACCACCCATAGTTAGATTTCTTTCTGTCACCATATACTTGACTCTTACCCCGTCTACCTCCCCACTCCCCGTAACCCAAAGGCTCCATGTTAAGTCAGGTCTTTTTTGTATATCCAGGTTTTCCCTCCTTATTACACTTTGAAATCTCTCTCCCCTCTCTCCCCTACCACCCCCACCCATTTGCCCATTTGCCTTTTCATACTTGAGACCAGCCATCTGTTTCATTTCTAAAACTTCTTAGAAACCAGTAATCTCCTGGGGGGGGTGGAGGAAGGAAGGGAGGGTGGACTTTCTGGGTGCCAAACACTCAGGAAGGTTTTATGGATGAATTCATTTGTTCATTTAAAAAATAATAATAATACTTAGAGGTTTGAGGCCTGCAAGGGACCAAAAACAGATATACAAGGCACTCAGGGTGTAGAAGTAAAAAAACTTTCCAGTAAATCAGTCACAGAGAAGTGATATCTCCAGGCGCCAGCCCCCAGGAAAGCACTGACCCTCACCAGGATGCAGATAAGGAAACTGCCTGCTATGCCCTGTTCCATCTAGGAGTTCCCTGAGGACATTTACCTTTGTATAGGACATTTAGCTTTGTGTAAGGCCTTTACAGCCAACATCTGCTTTCTATAATCTGCTGCTTCCTGTCATCTGCTTGCTTGCTTGTTCAGAAGACCACCAGGATATGGTCTTCAGCTTTATAAGCTGCCTCCTCTGGAAGCTCGGGGCTGATCTCCTCTAACCCTGCGAGGTAGAGAGTCAGTCTCTGGCCGGCTAATAAAGGCTCATAATTCTCTCTGATTCGGCTCTGTGGGTCCCTGTTCTCACCTGCTCCGTAACAAGGGTGAGACTCGGCAGTGTTCAGTGGTGGCCAGCAGCCACACTCCCTCCGCCTTGAGAGCATCGTCATCGGAGACTACGGGACAGCAGACTGCTTCTCGGGCCTGCCAAGTATGAGCCTCACCCAGTGGTCCTGCCAAACATCCGTGTTCCAGAACCTGCCCCACTGGCGGAGTCTCGGTCGCCAAGAGTGACCCCCGGGAACACAGTTTTAATGAGCACGAACTAACAAGTTTGGAAGAAATGTTCTGCATTATCTCGGCGTGTTTCCTCAGTGGGGGGGGGGGGGTCCCCATCCCCAGCTGCAAGGAGGCTTCTGATGCAAGCTAATGTCCCTACCCAGACCAATTCAACCAGAAACTGGAGGGCGTAAGACTGGGGATTGTAAGCCCCACCCACACAGCCATGTTTGTCCAGATCTGCAGCCCTGGATGAAAGCCGCTGGTGCAGCACCAGCTCTGCAAGACACCCCGGGAAACGCAAGGCTTCTCAGCCAGAGTGAGTGCAGAGGGCAGTGACCTATGTGCCCCGCTTCCAAACCCCCACTGCTAACTGTCGTTTGAAGCCTCTGGAAGTCCCACAACAAAGAATCCAATTTAATTTTATTTTGATTTGTTTAAATTCATTTAAATTGCTCTGAAATTTTAGGCTAAAAAAAAAATACAAAACGCATTTGTTTGCTTGTTCGGTGACTAGATGATTGGCTTTTACAGAATACGAATGAGCATCCTGCACAGTCAGAATATACTGAAATAAAGGCTGTTGCCCTGTGTTCCTGAGCAGAGATGGCCCAGCTCCTCCCATGCAGAGTGTGGCCACTCCTGCAGCACAGCTCAGCTTCTATCTGACTCTCGTTTGTATTTCCCATTCACTGCTCCATCCCTATCTCCAGATTAAGTACTGGCACTGATTCTCCCAAACTTGACTGTAGTTTCTCCCTTGAGGAATTATGTGAGACAAACCCTGCTGAGCCCTTTCCCTCCAGCCAGCGTGATTGGGGGAACAGCCCCGAAGAACCAGCTCTGCCCAAACGCAGTGACATGTCTCTCAGTTGCATGCAAACATATCATAGCCATGATTTCTACTATCACGATTTCCATGGTATCCACTCCAAACAAGAAAGGGATGGAAATGAGAAAATAGAGGTCATCATGCCCCAGAGCTGGTCCACGACATGGTGTCCACGACAGGGTCCCTGCGGCAGGAAAATTAACACACAAACGAGGCTCAAGCACAATTCCCACACCCCGCACACACACCCCTAAGCTGGCCGAGGGCCTGCAGCAAAGCAGGAGTGCCGGAGCCCGCCGGCTAAGACCGAACAGTTCCTGAGAGGGGGAGTGAGGATTGAGAAAGATTGAAAAAAGAGAGAGACAGAGAGAGAGAGAGACAAAAGAGATAGAGTCGGGAGGGCTAACAGTAAATACTGCCCCCTGAGTTTATTAAGCACAGCATATTTGTACTCTTGGAAATGCATGGGAAGCAAAATCCACAGATATTCTAACAATTGCTTACATTTACATAAGTTCTCTCAAAACCTCTTTTATCCTATTTTCTGTCTCCAATTTCCTGGGGCAAGGGACGTTCAACTCTTTACATTAAGCCAAACTTCCTCCTTCTGCATAGAGCCCACCTGCCCTGCAAACTTCTAGCTTGCAGGCAACTTTAACCTTGTCTCAAGAGAGGCAGCAGAAATGGCTCCCAACACAGGAGTCACTGAAATACTCGAGGGAAGCAAAGGAGAAACCATGCACTCTCGAAGAAAGACAAAGAGAAAAAGAAATAGACTTTTAAATTATTGGACACTACATTCCTCTCCCGCCAATAGAGCTGAGCCACTCACAGGAACTCTGGGTCGGGCTTCCCCCACAGCAGTGCTGCTGGCCTTCTGAGCTGGGTAAATACTAGTGCGCAGTTTGGGGTGCTTAGCCGCACCCCTGGGCTCCACCTACTAGAAGCCAATAGGACAACCCCCCACCGCCCCATTAAGTCGTGACAATCAAAAACAGCTCCAGACACTGCCCACTGTCTCTTAGGGACGAAATTGCCCTAGGTTACAAACCACTGCTCTCAGGGGTCATTCCTACATGGAAAACATTATGAAATGCAGCCTCAGAGGAGGAAATAAAAAGGTAAATCACAAATCTTTTTTTCTGGATGATTTTATCGTAATTATATAACAAAATATAGATATTTTTTCAAAAAAAATTCTCCAAGATCTTTGTTTCCTATAAAAAAACAATGTTACTTACAGTCTTTTAAAATCTTCCGTTGATTGGTAGGGGGCAATGTTTAGGGAGATGGTAAATTTCTAGGCAGAATTTTTTTTTTTTTAATTATGAAGGAAGTTGGGGAATTATGGTTTTACTATATTAAAGTTTAAAATTTTGCATGTTAAGGAAAAAAAACTGAATAAAAAGGGAAACAGTAAAAAGTCAAAATACATGTTACAAAGATTAATGTTCAACATATGAAGAATCTACTAAATATAGTCTGTAAAAAGTGAAAGCCACTGAGATTGTGATAGATGAGCAGCCAGAAGATACACGCAAATAATTCACAAAAGAAGACACTCAGCAAGCAAATTATAATGAGCACTGGGAAATTGTAAGCATCACTAGAAATCAAGGAAAACTAAATTAAATGCAATTTTTGCCTAAAAAAATTGACTACCTTTTTAACTAAGAAGGTTCTGCTCTGATAAGGGTGAGATTAAAAAAAGACAAACACATACTTATGGAAAAACTTTAAAAACAAATTTGGCAGCATTTATTTAGGAGCTTTAAAAACATTCACTTTGCATAATCTGTCCTAAGAAATTAATCCTAATTACTGGAAAAGCTCAAAGAGGCTCATTATAGCATTATCTAGGATAAAAAAAAAAATTGCATTGCATATCACCTAAATGCCCAACAAGTATGTCACAGAGGTAACTTGTAACGATTAAAAATTTTCCTAAAAAAAAGCAGTTACAAAAATCATACTAAAAGTATGATTACAACTATAAATTTTTCACGGGGGTTGGGTAGATACTAACTGAAGTCTGACCCTCTTTATCTTTGGATAGCTGGAATGTAAGTGAAATTTTTTCACTTGGTCTATTTTGTATTTTTAAAATTTTTGTAATGAACATGTACTACTTCTACAATGGAAGGAGTAAGCTCCATAAAAATGATTAACTTCTCTAGAAAAAAAGAAAAAATGATTAACTTTTATAAAAGTAGAGTTGACTATAGTTTAGGTATTAAAATAAACAGGCTTCTCAGTCATGTTTCCTTCAGATGGAGCTATTTTGAAAACATTCTCATTATATGAAAGTCGATGGAAGCCAGGGAAACCTAATCTGCTCTAACTTAAGGGTCGCCAACCTCAACCACAGAAGCAGCCAAGAGGAGACAGGGTCTGGAATACCCTGCAAAAAGTCTTAAGATATGATTTTTCTCTCCCTTCCCAACCCACATTTTTTCACCAAATACATCAAACAGGATCTTTTTTCACTCATCGACAGAAAATCCCAAACAGGGCAAAGTAATGTCAAGTCAACTTTTTCACTAAGATAACTAAAAAAATTTAAATGAAAAATTAAATTATGAATGCTTGGTGTATCCCCTTCCTTGTTATTGAAGCCTAATCAAAAATACTTATTGATTATTACCCTGTTCCCTCCATCATATCAGATTCATGAGACATAAATAAAAGACATTAAAAGATCTCCATTCTGAAATAGATAGTGATGTAATTAAGAGTAAAGGTGATTGATAGATGATAGATAGATACATAGATACATACATACACAGATACATAGATACACAGATAGATAATAATCATTTATTTCCTAACAATCCCAATCAGAAATTCATAGAGTTTAGGAACTGGAATATATTTTAAATACTAGTCCTAATTCTTCATTTTGTATATTCTTTTGTACCAAAGAGAAGAAGAATGCCACAGGAAGTTACTGTAGACAGGCACCAAAACCAACATGATGGTGGGGAGATCCTCAGAATCAGAGTCTTAGATTAGTTAAGATATTCAATTAAATTAAGCCTTTCAAATGGTAGTGTAGTGTCCTTAACCATCAACAGCAGGATTCCTCCCTACATCCCTGCCAGATTTTCACCCAGATGAGGTTGGAATTCTTTAAGAATTATCACTGGTGCCTTTATCCCCATATCAAATTCCAGCTCACGTGATTTTTACTTTGAAACTATCTCTTGCATCCAACCTGCCCTTTCTAGGCTCATCAAACTAGGTAAAAATAATATGAAATAATAGCATTAATCCAGGCAGGAAATAAAGATCCTGGCTAAGATGGTGACAAAGAGAACCAAGAGGATAAGATAGAGATGAGATACACTTTAAAAGGGTACAAAAAGAGGTTGATTAGATATAACTACGGCACCCATGTTTTATGAACCAAAAAACAAAAAAAAAAAGCTGTGTACATGACTTGACAATCATGAGGGTGCTTTTGAGTTCAATGGGGCAGAATATTCGCTCTCAGGACCAACTCAGAAAATCCACACAGAGAGAGTTTTTTTAAAGTGAGCATGGCTGGGAGTTATATAGAATGGGAGTCAGGATGAAAGAGTGGGGAGAGCCAGCAATAGGTAGTAGAAAAGGAAGCCCTCGCTAAGCTTTAAGTAGTAGGTTATTTTCTTTTTCTATTCAGACATGTTCTCTTCTGCTGGAAAATGCTTTGTTAAACTGATCTGAGGTCGTTTCCATCCTCATGAGAAATGTGATGCAGTATTTCATCCTAAACATTATAAAGCTTGGCATTAAAAGCTTCCCAAAGTCTATTTTCCCCTGGAGTCAGGTACCGTTTGTCATTTGCTCACACATTCCTGCTGGCAGACTGCTTTCTGATGATTCCCATGGGCAGCCAGGGGGCTGGAGAGCATCCTTCACACATGACTTCCCACTGAGTCCAGAGGCTGAGGACACCAGCGGAAAGCCAAGGCACCCTGTCATTGATGGCATCTCCCAACAAGGGCCACACATGAGCTGTCTTTTCTTCTTGTTCACCTGGGTTTATAACAACGCCACCAAAAAACAGAACTTGAACCCTAAGACTAAGTTAGTTATTAGAGGGTTCATCCCTACAAATCCAAGTATTGTTCTTGGATGCTTGCCCGAGCCTGTCTATTTCAGAGGGACAGGGAGTATTGGGGACAAGTTTCAGGGTGAAGGCAGAGGGATTGTGGAAAAGGCACACGAGCAGTATTTTAACCGTAAATAGAGTGATTACATTTTCTGAAACAAAAGGAAGATGATTTACGTTCTGAAAAACATTTTTATATTCAATTCAGTGGAGGCCAAGAGAAAAGTGTTTTTGAAATTAAAACTGAACATTCCAAGACATTGGTTGGTCACTGTAGCTACAGAGTCATATAGAGAACAGACTTCTTTTTTAACCTTTGTTAAAAAAATATTTTTTTTTAAATCCTAAATTATTAAATTTGGAAGGACTATGGAAATGGAGGTAGGCATCAGAATATATAATCTCACTAATTAAATTAGCAAATCACAGTTTCTGTGAATACGGTATGCAGTCAAAAGGAGAAATTTTTTTGTCCCTAACACAGCTCTCTCTTATACTTTTATCTTACGACCTAACGTGAGTATTAAGTACAACCCCCACGGGAGTTGTGGGAAGACCATTGAGTATATATTTTTTTTCTTACTTTGTGACAGGGAGGATTTTGGTCGGATAGTGGAGAGAGACTCTTAGAGGAAAGTACCCTAGATTAGCAGTTGCACCGTCTTGCGGCTGCCATGGTGGTGTGCGTCACGCTTAGAACACACACCCGAGAGCCATTACACTAATGGGGGCTGTGGAGACACCAGGAAACAAGCAGGACTTTTCAGCTGGTGCTCTGAAACTGAGGTGAAATGTCTGGTATCTCATAATGGTATTGATTAAACCACAGTGTTTTTATATATCCATAAATGGAGTTTCTGTTTAAAGTGTCCCTTTTAGATAAAGACTCTCTGTATCTGTGGGATCCTGCATGCATAGTGAACATGTTTCTCTGCTCAGAGAACAATGATGACGTAGAAAAGGCTCCCGCCACTGGGCGCCGAAAGGGGGCGCCCCCGAACCCCTGAGACAGGTCTCGTTGCCAGTTCAAACCGCAGCTCTCTGACCCCTAAATGCGTCTCTGACCAGGGGTGCCTCTTTGGTGAGGCGGGTACCAGAGCACCCATCTTCGGAGCCATAACCGACTCTACTATTCCGTGGGCAGTGTGTGGGCATGGTCTTGCCTGTCACACACGGAGATCTTAAAAGGATTTCAAGAAAATGAAGACACTCACGCCTGTGGGGTGGGGGGTGGGGGTGGAGGAGAGATTGCAGACCTGGCTCAACCCATTTTCAGAGAGGAACTCCCACCTTCTGGGGACCAGACAGAGTCCTCCAGTCCCAGAAGGAAACCAGGCCTAGTCTCAAGGTGTCCAAGCCAAGGCGAGATCTAAGGGAAGGAAAGAAACTAGTGCCACTCAGACTCAGAGCCCCAGGCTGTGTCTACACACAGACAGTTCCGTTTCACTGGTTGGGTTCAAATAACCACCCACAGAGCATCTCCCAGACACCCTGTCCCACAACGTCCGTCCATCTTTCAATTATCACAAACATAAATATCATTAGACATAACCTTTCTGGAAGACAATTTGGCAATACCCTTAAAAAGCCTTCAGAATGTAGTATATACTCTTGGACCCAGCAATTCCCCATATAGGAATTTTTCCTGGAAAAAAAAAACACTGATTTATACAAAGATTTAGCTATAAGTATATTCAACCTGTATTTGGTAACAGTAACAAAGAAACTGGAAATACCCAAACGTCCAGCATTAGGGGACTGAATAAATTCTTGTACATTGGTATGAAATGCTATATGCCATTTAAAAGTAGTATTACATAAAACTATTTAATGACATGATATGTTAAGTAAAAAAGATTATAAAACAATATAAACAGTATGATTCCATCTGGGAAAGTTATCATAAAAAGCATAAGTAAGCAAATTACAAAAATCAAACTCTTCATTGACTTGTTAATATTTTGGAACATTGTACAATGAAGATGGGCTATTTAAAATAAAAATAAAAACTGTCAAGTTACTACTTTTACATTTCAGACAACTAAATATTAATTATCGGCACAGCTGCTGGGAAACAAGAAAGAAGGGAGGAGAAAATTAATATGAATTGTTTTTGCAGATGGTATTTCTTACTCAATTTCATTTAAATGTAGGGTTAACCCAACTTGAATTGCCCCTTCTGGTGGATATTCAAGATAACTAGAATGTATATTTTCTACTGAAAAAGCAGAAGGGAAGTGCCCTGCTTTTTCTCCAAATCCTTTATCAATGAAACCTGATGGTGAAGAATATGTCCATTTTTTGAACTGGGTGAATTCTCAAGTTATTTTTCCCAAGTGAAAGGGTCGATTTATATTAGCTCTGATTATTCATTCAAAAAAAATGAGCCAGGTTGCATCTGGTAAATATTATGCAGGGAACTGATGATTATCTGTAGAGACAAGGACAGTCCAAATAATAAAAACCCACAGAGAACACCCAAATTTCATTTTAGCCAGAAGTGTCAACAGTTTGCCAGAGTTGTTAGCGAGGAACAAAGCTGATTTCAGTTTTATCTCCCAACTCCCTTCCATATGCTTGAGGATTATGCTAATAAGACGGGAAATGACTGGCAGCAGAGGCAGCCCTGGGTGAGTTCAAGGCAGTAGAATTGGCTTCTGATTCATCAAGATTTGGCTGGACTGGAGCACAGACATACAAGGGTCCCCAATAAGAATCCTAAATATTCTTTAAATAGTCATCCCCTAAAAAAATCCCATTTGACTTGACCACATGTTTACTGGCGTTCATTTCACGTATCAAACTCAGCACGTGTAATAAATACCCTAATTTTGCCCTACCAGAAGCCTCCACACACAGAATAAACAATGAACTCATTTCTCTTTGTCACACTCTCCTACAAAACTATCAAATTAAAATGTCTAAATATGCATTATTTATAGTAATTACAATTCCACACACCAGATCAATCTATTTAGGCAATATGCAATTAACCTAAAATTCAATAGCCTAAAATTATTAGGTTTCTAAGGCTTGGAAGAAAAATGTGTCCTTCTGTGACCTATCTTGCGTTGGTACACTCCACAGAAATGGCACACTCCCACGTAGTTACACATATACATAAACCCTAGCAATGGCCACGATTTGATTCAACAGATGCCTCTGACATTCCATCTGTCCACATATTTCATTTTAAATTTGTAATCAAGAAAGTCAAGACAGGCCTTTTCAGACCTTATGAGAAATAATCATTTCTCTAAAACTGCTTTTCTTTGAGGCAGTATCACAAATTGACTGACAGGGATGTTAACTGCATTAACTTTTTAAGATTCTTTCAAGCCTCCGTCTTTTGCGAAATAACTATAAATTTAGATGAGTGGTTCATATGGCTTTTTTCCCCCCATGACAAATACAAAGGAGATAAATTGAACTGAAACTCTTTTATGTTTTACTGAATAACAGCCAGTAATAAGGCAGGCCCAGAGAACAGACTCTAATATCCCATGCATGGCATGGCTTTAAATGTCTTCTGTTGCACTGGGTAACAGGTTAAAATCTGTCCCTTTCCTAGAAGATGTTCATTGCTTCTTCTAGGCTTATCAGCAAGAACTTTTTGGTCTCTCCTTTTGCAAAGTGATAAGACTTTCCTTACGTAAAAAGACTTTATCTGTCTCCCTTCTAAGAAAACATTCTGTTCTCACCACAACCTAAAAAAATAGGCATTCTGGAGGAAAACTGATTTATGATTTGCTGATTTTCAATAATATAACATTCCCTTTATATGAATATTGCGAATCACTGTCACCAATGAAATAAATACATAAGCATTTATAAATATTCAAATATATTTCATGTGTATAAAATACATAAGTACAATGAAATAGATAATGATAAAAGGCGAACCTGAGCTAATCATCCTCAGTGATCTCTAGTTATTTTAAGTTCAAGAAGCTTCTTCGCTTCATAAAAATTGATATAAAACATTTTTATGAAAATTACTTTTCAGAAAATAATTATCAATGTAAATTTTTCTGGGCATTTATATTTGCTATGTGATCAGACTTTCTTTCTTTAAATACCTGGGCATCTCCCCCTGGAGTCTGGAGGTCTAGCAGCTTTCTTCTGTGTATGTGACTATTTCAAATCAAGCCTTATCGTCACTTCCTTCCTCAGTGTCTCCCACAAAAACATCGCACTATAATTTCTGACATTCACTTCCCGATTTGGGGGTCATTTTTTTTCTCAAATTTTATTAAATTTTTAAAAAGATTTATGTTTACTTTCAGCCTCGAAATAATCCAATCAGACTTATTACAGTATAGCCACTTCCCATAAAATTTAGCTTCACCGGTTACTAATCTTTCAGGACCTCAAAATGTCCCTGTTAATTTTCCAAGACTAAAAAGTTCAAGAAGTAGAATTGGAAAAAAAAAAATAGCATCCACCTAAATATAAATGAAGGTGCCATGGACAGACCCCATATTCATCAGGCATTCAATAATTGCTTACTTTAAGTAAAACAAATTCTGGTGGTAATGAAAGAAAAAAATATGTTTTCTATAAAAAAAAATATGCCATTTTATGACACAAATTTTTCTAGAATTAGCAACTTTTTTTTCAGTTTTAACATTTTCCTTACCCTTTTACCCACTGGTGGCAGTGGTACTGGACATTGAAAGCTTACTGGCCAAACGAAGCACATCCGTATTCCAGAATCAGCCTGAACCCAGCGTCAGCCGAGGGCCCATCTGCTCTCACACAGATGCCCACATCCCCAAACAGTCCTTCATTTCCTGCTTACCTAGTTCTAAAAATTAACTTCCAGTAGTTTTTTCTCCATTATCTTGGGGGCAGGGTAGATGGAGAGCTCTGTTTATCTCCCTAGCACAACCAATATTTGAAAGTCCTTTCCTTGAGAGAACTGAAAATGCTATGCAGCTTAATACTGAAAGGAAAAACCAACAAACAAACAAGCAACAACAACAACAAAATAGAGAGAGAGAAAGAGTATTTGTGGGTCTCCTACTGACTTTTATGAAGAAGCTGGAAATTATCATTTTAAAAGATGAATGAATAAAATGTATTTTGTGTGTTAAAAAAAATAAATAAGCTCTTTATACAACTAAATGTTACCCTAGGTAAAATGTCTATTGTTTCTCTAGCTATATGAGAAACTAATCTCATTTATATCACATACATTTATTTTTAAATGATGCATTAAATTAAACTAGGTCTTTTATCTCTGCTATTTTAAAAAATTCAAAAAACGTCCAGAGTAAAGAGAAGATAATTTTATAGATTTCCTGTGCGGAGTATTTCCCTTTCAAGGCTGCATTATAGAGACCAAAAAAAAAAAAAAAAAAAAAAAAAAGGGAGTTGAAAAACAGTCCTCTGATTTCATTAATCGTGTTAGTTATTTGATATATGGAGTCTGGTTTTTCTTTAATAACAATACTTCGGGGCTTGAGATATGTAGATATCAACTTTTTGCTTTGCTTTACATGCAAGCCTAGATTGAAAACACTTTGGTTAGGCATATTTCTCTCCTTTTCTTCACATGTCAACTTCTTAAAAGAAAAATCTAAAGGATTTCCTGTGCTGTTCTTTCTCTGCCACATTCTGGACAACCTGCTTCTGTTCTGTCCCCAGCACTCGCCTCAGCTGCTCTCACCGATGCAACCAGGGACCATCTAATCGCTAAGTTTTTTGAATACCTTTCAGTCCGTATCCTCTTTACATAGGATGACTCTTCCCCTCATCATTTGTCCCTCATCCCACTGCACAAGCGTGACCCTCTCCAAGAAGCCTTACCCAACCACACCTGAGCGGTGACCTTGAGCATCCCATCCTCTGTGCTCCTGGAGCAGCTTTGCATGTCCGTGCAGCAAGGGACCCAATTGCTGGCCTCCCCCACCAACTATGAGCAATGCCAGTGCAAAGGGTTTCAGCCTTCTTTACATTTATACTCTCCCACTGCATCTACACAGTGTCTACACTTGATGGGCAAAGTATCTGGTTTTCAATCTCAGGAACTAGAGCAGAAGGCGCAGGCCACACTGCATGGCGATTCCCTCTCATGACGTGAAGACAGAGAGGTTGTATCTCATTTCTTCTGAGGCCCACGCCAGCAAAGTTCTCACCCTTACATTCCTCATCCCGAGCAAAGAGGATCCTATTCCAGAGCCCTGTGTCAACAAACACCTCAAGGCTCCTTTTGTACCGGAAACGGGGCCTGAACTGAAAGGTGAGGTCCTTGTTGGCGAGAGCACAGGGAAGACCTAGAAAGTCTCCGAAATAAACCCTCTGTTCCTGCCTCCACCCCCTTCCCTCTGCATTTTCATCTCTTTCGCAAGCACTGACACCTCCCAGCCATCTAATCAAGACAAATCTTTCATGTGGTAATTAAAATACAGCTCAAACAAAGGCCGAAACAATTAGCTGACTGTGCCAAACAGCATGGCTTGCCCCCCTCCAGCCCGGCCCCGCACCCTCTGGCCCTCTCCCCATCCCTTTCCTCCAATTGCTTGCTTTTAAGTATTTTCACGGGAAGGAAAACTTCATTCTGCTGAAAGGTAAGAAAGGGAACAGACTCTTACACTAGGAAACAGTTTAATTGAATTTCATACGAAAAATGCTTAGGACTGTTTGAGGCAAACGCTGGGTTCCCTGCTCGGCAGGAATTACATTAGGCCAGAAACCTGCTAATCTGTTATTGTCAGGTTAGACGAGAATATTGCATTAGCCTGCGAAAGGACACGGACCAGCAATCCAGGGGAAAGCAAGGCTTCCCAGAATGCAGACTGCGGAGCAGAGAGGCACATCGTGCTAGTGATAACTCAGAAGTCGAAAAATGAACTCGCACCTCTTAAGGCTGTGTGTGTGTGTGTTTGAGTGTGTGTGTGTGTGTGTATGAGTGTGTGTGTGCCTTGATTACACGAGCGCTACTTATGATATTATGCAGTATATTCATTTTTATTGTATTAGTTTTTGAATAGTCTGTAAAAGGCCTGTGTTTTATTTGGCTCCCTGAGCCACCTGTCTTTGCTACCACATCCCTTACCAGCACGTTCAAGCATTAGCGCTGAGGATTTCTAAAATCTTTTAACTATTGATGGCTGCCAGCAGTCAAATGAAATTCAAAGGGTTTAGTATAGCTCCAGGTTTTAGCTATATAATTTACTAAGAATGCCCAAAGCACTTGCAATCTAATTTGCAGTTCAGCAATGAATACCATTTCCTAACAAAATCTGCTTGAAATTTCCTTTTGAGGCTCCAGAAAAAAATAGACTTGTGACACCTGTGTGTCTTCCTTCTGGCACTGACTCAAAAAAAAAAAAAAAACCCACAGAAAACAAAAAACCTGCCAAGAGGGAAAGATATACCTTGTGCGAGGAGGCACGGAAAAGGTATCAGGAGAATGGATTTGTTTTTGTTGCCAGGTTATCTGAGCCTGCACAGGCACTCTCTATTTTTTCTAATCTAGTTTCTTTCAATATCTTCTAAATCCTATAGTAGAGCTATATTCATTATAGCTTCACTAGCAAAGAGCATAGGCTTAACTCAAATGTTGGCAATAGATAGATAAATAGATAGATAGATAGATAGATAGATAGATAGATAGATAGATAGATAGATATGGATGGATGGATGGATGGATGGATGGATGGATGGATGGATGAATGGATGGATGGACAGTCAGACAGACAGACAGACAGACAGACAGCCCTGCAGAAAAGCCCAGCTTTGATCATTTCCATATCTCTATGGAAGTAGATTTGGTCTATTTTCAGTGGTGGGTTAGTGTCAATTCCTAATACTGGTGCTAATTTCATTTCTATCACTTAATCCTAAAGCGTCATTGCTTAAAATGTCTCTGTGCCTCTTTCATCCTTACAGAGGGGAAATAAAGCAGGAAGTGACTGCTAAAAGCTCACAGCTAATTTAGAGTATTGGTTTGTCTTATAAAATAATGGCCCTCTCCTACCTGAGATTAAGGCATGAGGAACCCTTGAAAAGTATTTTGAGAATCTTCTCTAAAAGCTGAAAATATAAAATGTTGTTTACCTTTAATTTTTAAATTCACTCTCTCTTCCAGGCACATAGGAATTCCAGTTTCCAGCCCTAATGGTAAAGCAGCTAAGAGAAATGCTGCCCACAATTGCCAGGTTAAAATCTGAAATCTTATAAGCATTCCCTGTCATAGAGAAGATACTCACCACTAAAGGAGGCTATAAACATAAGATCATCAGGCTGAATTGATGTCATTCATAAATGGCTTGACAAGTCAGAGATGCTAGCTGTACCCACAACAGCGTTCATCACTCACCTTCGAGCCAACTGAACGTAACTCTAGGAATCAAACCGTTGAAGCATAAATTGGGAAAAGCCAAGCACCTAATGACTCCGTAATGATCTCAAGCTGATTGTTGATCCCCTTCCTTCCGTTTCACACCCGGTGGATCCCTTTATATCTTGAAGTAAGACTCTAGAGTTTATAACATTTGGAAATACTCATGGGGAGCAGATTTAATGTTGTTAAAGCCCACTGACATATCAGCCCCCAAAAGGAAAAGCGATAGGAGCAGAACCCTAAGACCGTATGAGGGCCTCCCCGCAGCTCACACCCCTCTATTCCTAAACCTCCTCCCACGTAGACTTGAAAGATGCTTCCGGTGTCCAAGCACATGGCAGAAAATGAAACAAAAGCGAATAAAACAGAAGTGAACGATTTTTCATTTCAATCACAAGAGAAAAAAAAAAAACTAGCCTATTTCATAAAAATGAACCTGCTGTTCGAGCACCACCCTTCTCCTCACTCCTGACTGAACCAATCCCACCCTCTTCGACTCCTAGCAAGAAACCTTTATTTATTTGTAGAGCACCAGACAGAAAATTAATGTAGTCAGCCGTTCACTTTCCAATTAATTTGGTGAAGCAGCAACTAAATAATCCAATTCTACCAGGTCTGAACATAAAAATATCAGCTGCACAGCACCCAGTAGAAATAAGAGGAAGAAGAGGAAAAACCAGCCTTTTAAAGACCTTCTGTGTCAGGCACTTTGCTAGGCCCTTGTGCATATTATTTCATTGTCATCCTTACCAGAACCCTGAAAGGAAGGCATCATTATCTCTATTTGACACAAACTCTCCCTACACAGAAAATGTAATTCCCAGAGATCACAGAACAGGTATGTGGCAATGCTAGCACATCATCCAAGGTCTCTCTGATTCGAATTAAAATGAAAGGGAATGAATGATAAAAAGATGACACTTGATGTATAATTACACAGGAGATCAGAGTCTATTCATGATACTTTTAATAATTCTGATTATTTTCAACTTTTGCCGTCACCTTATTGTTATCTAATTCTTAGAGATGGTCACTTAATTTCTGAGAAACAGCTTAATCTGTATCCATTCCTTTCCCTGGCTTCACCAGCAACCTTTCTTTTCTCCACTGACTTGTCTGTGTTTCCCACAGAGGCAGGCAGGCAGGAGACAGAGAGCATGACTTGATGGGAGTCAGTGAATTGTGTTTAATGTAAAATGTATTCCCAAACCAGACTGTTTGCTGCATTTTATGGATGCTTCTCATGTGCATTTCTGATTGGAATAACGTGACAGAGGATGAAGGTCCCATAAAACCCCACGAGATGTACAGGGTATGTGTCAGACATCTAAAAATTCTTGAGAAAGCAATCACACTGAGTGCTGTCTAATCATAAATCCGAGTGGACAGCGACGAGGGGAGCTGCATTTCCTACCAGCGCCGCCCCCACCTGACTCCGCACCGCAATCTTCGCCAGACTCTGCAGAAGAACAGATGTTCTGCTTTGGGTTGAGAAATCAACAGTTACCATTCGTATGTTGCCCGGATTCAAGGGCCTGGTGCTGCTGTTTTAAGGATGCTAATTAATTCTAGCCCTTATGCTCCGATATTCTTGCCGTTTTCAATCAATTGCATTCTCACAGGACTCCTGTCCCCAGTATCTCTTTTGAAAGCCTGTGGTGGGGAGAAAACAGCTAGGAAATGTATATTTCACAGATCTGGGGGGCAGGAGGGGGCGGGGCCAGGATCAATCTAATACGCTCTGATTTTGTCTATTTCTCAGAGTGTTCTCATCGCCATCCACTCTGTTGGATTGATTTGAACAGGTAGGCACAGCCCAGATAACAAATTTAATTGAAACAGTGCCTAGAGACGCCTTTGTCATATTTTTCATTTATTGGTAATTCAAACAACAGACTCATTTTGGAAGCAGTATCGAAAGAGCTATTTCTAAATCTGTTCCTGTTTTTTTTTATTGTTTGTTTGTTTTTATATCTAGTGTTAATGATACATAATATGCAGCTATGGGCCTGGTTGAAATGCAGGTTCCTGGGCTTCAAATCTCGCAGATCAGCTGGACTGTGCAGGTACCAGCGTATGTGTGATCTTTAAATTAATGCTCTATTCTGAGGCGGATGGTCCGAGCACCTCAGGAAATGCTGTGCTCACCAAAATGCACTCCTGAACATGATGCTTCCCGTCTGTGTCACCTTTGTCCTAGATATGAGCGCCAGCAGACATGGCACGGGTGGGTCCACTATGGTGTAAAGATCCCAGCCTTTAGCTCCAGTGACCCCGCCCCACTGCTGGCCCCACAGATGCCTTTCACGCCAGTTTCCCATAGTCTCCTGTGGTTTGGTACCTGAAGGTGATGATAATAGCTGGGATATGAGATGGGGTCCAGGGACTCACTTTGTAACAAGCATCCCAGGGGAACCTTATGTACCCTGGAATGTGGTGAGCTGCTACGCGATGCCAGGTTTGCCCAGGGAAAGAGCGTCGGCTGAGGAGTGAAGAGCCCTGGCCTGGAATCCAACACGTTTCACTTACACCACGAGCAAGCTTCGAACGTGGACTCAATGCCTCGTTCCCTCGTTGCTAAGTTTGGAACGCGGTATTACCTTTCCGACTGCTGTGAGAATACGGTGATGTATGTCACAGTCTGTGGGCCACAGCAGGAATCTGAAAGCCGTAGGAGCGAGGAGTTTCACGTCTGTGAGTTGCCCACTAGCCTGTGACCCTCTCAGACCACTAATTGGCATACGCTGATACACAAGGTTCTGCTGGCGTGTGGCTGCAGAAGAGTTAAGGAATGTTTTTTGTTGTTGTCATAGGGGAGTTTGGGAGTGCGTAGGAGAAACGAAAAACACCGAGAAGGCCATCGTGGGACCCGCCCCTGTCCTGCCCCTTGACTTCATATGGGACCCCAAGCCAGGGAGGACCTAGGCTCAAGGTCTGCAGGCGCTGGTTTCCGAAGAGACTTGTTGTGACCGCATACTCAAGTCGTGAGGTTTTAGGCCCCGAGTAACGCAGGGAGGCAAAGAAACAGGGAGGGAACCGTTCTCCATTTCTGTGTGGGGTCCGTCGCCACTCAGAAACCCGTAGTGGGCACCGTTAGAAGAATTAAAAGACAGCACGTGGAGTTAATATCAGTGGCCTCACAGCTGCCATCATCAGAGATAGCAACGGAGAGCCCCCACTCCGAGGGTTCTGGGGGGGGCTGGGAACGCAGGGTCACCACAGGAAGCAAGGAAAGCAGTCTAATGCTCCTTCACTTCTAAAGCTGGAAGTTCGGTAGTCAGCATGCGACAGACCTCACTTGAAAACCCCTCACGCACCTGGGCAGGTCTCTGCAGGAAAGCTCCGTGCCCTGCAGGACCGGTAAGGGACAGGAGCAGGAACTCTGGGTCCTCGACAGCACCGCCTTTGCTCTGCACCCACAAACGGGTGAGCAATGCCCGTTATCCGTTCCAAGGAGGACCAGCCAAGCAAGGGCAGAGCGTAATATTCTTCTCTTTGCCAGAACAAAACAGCAAAATAATCGTTTTAACTATCATTTCCACGTGGGCTTAGTTGTCACTGACCTCAAACGAACTATTTTAACTGTTTTTACTCACCTATGAGCCTACTCGACAGAGGCTCTCGAGATTTGATATATGAAGATCACAAAAGTTTAAGATGCTAGAGAGAGAGCACAGAACAGAGTCGAAGAATTAAGGGTTTGGTCTGTCGCTGACAGTCGAATGGTACAGCCATCCGTGAATCGCGTTGTGTTCAGACAGGTGGCGGGGAGAAAACAGACACTCTCCGTGGGTTTGCTCTGTCAACAGCCCCCTGGGTGACCTTGAGCAGGTCCTTTAAACTCTGCGAGCCTCACTTCTCCCTCCTCTGTAAAGAGAAGAGGTCTGTCAGGTCTATTTGTCCCTAGGGTTCCAGGGGGAAGATACCAGGTCTGGAGAAGAGCAACTAAACATACCATCATCTCCTTGGGAGGCCAAGGGCGTCGCCCCGCCCCACACTGACAGGAATCCGAATGTGGACTGAGATCTTCTGCGAGCAGAGAGAAACACTGGAGAGCCTCGTCAGGCATTCTGCAGTCGCTCGGCAAGGCAGATTTGAGTGTGTCTATGTTAAGCACACCTGGATGTTGACACCATGTGAATGTGTGGTTCAAAAGCTAACGTTTCACTTAATGAGATGCATCCAGGCCCTTATCTGGCGTTCGGGCCACCGTGAAGAGTGGAGGAACAGGACAGCTTGTCTTCACAGAGAGAATGACACCCTGTTGTCACCAGCTTAGCTACCACACTGGCCATTTGATTCAGCCCTCTCTATATTCACTCCTTGGTTCGTCAACAAATACAGACTGTGTAACTTTCGTAAGCGAGGCCCCGTGCAAGCAAAGGTGTGGAAAATGCAAAGATATCACCCCTGCCTTCCCTGAATGAGAAATCTAATTTGAAAGGCTGAGTAGCCAAGCAATTATAAAAGAAGATAATATCTCACAAAAAAAAAGAAGATAGTATATCACTTGTTCAGTGGATTGTAAATTTATTCGCTACCTTTCTTCAGCTGAGTGAAACATTAATTCTAGACAGAGTGGTCCAGGGTCCTCTAGTGAACGTGGGATTGGAGCTGGAATGGAAAGGATGAGGTAAAGGGAGGAAAGAACTGGAGGAGGCTCACTCCAGGCAGGGAAATTAGCGTAAACAAAAGCACTAAACCTGGAAATCTCAAAGCAACCAGAACAGAACAGGTTGAATCTTGCACCGTTTCTCAACGTGGCAGCCGCCTACAGCTTCCTACTCACTATTTCTATGCCTCGCAAAGTGGATCTCATCAAATTGATCATTATAAACGGCTCCCTAACTTAAAGCATTTATTTCTTTAACCAGAGTTACTCATTTCATCAAATAAAGCAGTTCATTGCCAGACTACAGTTCAGAGATCTACAGATCCAATATTTGCATGAACACAAGAAGGAAGAACAACCCTTCCCGTTTTCATGTCCATCTCGTAAAACAGAACAGGGTGTGGCCTGCCCGGCCATCTTCATTCACTTAGGTGGACCTTCTGCCTTCAGCGAATCCAATGGTTTTAATCCCCAGTAAAGCCATCAGGACACGTCACAGGTAGAGACGGAAAAAAGCCCAACCAGGGGGCTTTCCAGTGGAAATGTTGTTGATCAATATTCCAGACATATCTGCCTTTAGTAGTATATCATGGCTCCACTGAGCACATAAGACATCGTGTCCGTCATCAGTCACTGGTGACGCCACGTCCCTACCGTGAACTTGCCTCGCAAACCAGAGAGACCCACCATGTGACGTCAGCAGAAGCTGGTCGTGGAAAATAAACTCGGGATGAACACCAAGCAGGACCATCTACGTCAGGATAAGCAGATACGTTCGACGAAAGAGGCAGACTTTATTCCACATATCTAGCCATCACCTCTCTCCAACTGGGCTGAATTCATTCCACTTGATAAGTATGAGCCCGAAATAATCCCCATCATTTTATATCTTTTCCAGTAGTTTGAGAACTTTAATAAATCATCTTCTTTGCAAGGTCTCTATTTCAATTTACCTTCTGTAATACGGCAGGTCTATTACTGTAAAGTTTGGGGTCTGTTCCCTCGCCTTGCACGGTCCACCCTCGGACAAGTTTCTCTCGACTGGCAGTTTCTATTTATATTTCAACCTATTAGTATAACACATTTAAATGAAATCCTCCACTTGGATCATTAATTAGCACTTGGCAACGGGCCTGATTAAATGCCCTTGGCGGCAAAATGATTTAAGTATCTAAAAGGTTATTTTTATCATTTATTAAGGATGCCTGTTAGAGAACTATTACCACCGACCTCCCCACGGGGAGAGGGCTGCAGAGCCGAGCGTGGCTTTTGCAACACCTCTCCAAGTTGGCTCGCGTAATTGGCAGCCAGCACGGTCCGTTTTTCTAACAAATGAGGAAAGTGTATTTGAATGAGAGGATGTTTAAATGACCTTTTATTATTATTATTATTATTTCAGTTTAAATGATTTAAAAATCTCTGCTAATTCGTGCTGGAACTTCAGGAAACAGTTTTCTCCAATAAACTCTTCTAACTGCGAAGCTGAAGGAACTTCTTCAAACGCCAGGACTATGAGTATGAATGAACTCTACCTGGTCTGGGAAACAAAACCTGTGCTTTATAACTGAATTCTCATTCATAGGCCTCTTGGACACTCCTGAATGTCCAGCAACCAGCCCCGTGCCTGGCATATAGAAAGTGCTCAGTGGATATGTGTTTATGTGATGAAGAATATCAGTTTATGGTATACCTCTTAAAAGAGAAGATGGCCAAAAAAAAAAAATAATAATAAGGTGGATTGCTATATTTTTTACTGGTCTGCGATTCCATTTAAATATGAGATACAGTATAAAAAGTGAATAAAATAGAAGAAAAATATTGGGAGCAAGCAATGCAGTAAATCTTGAAAAATCAGCCACTGTGATGGCATTTTGTCTCTTTTCATAAAATGATCTAGGTGAGGAAGGGAGGAAGACAGAGGCAGAAGGGAGAGAGGGTAGAGGGGAAAAAAGGAAATTTGTTCTTACTTAACATAGGAAAATATTGTAATTAAATTAATATTATCACCTACTCTATTGGATTTTCCAGATCTACAAATTTATTTTATACTATATAAAATGAAAACAAAAATAGCCATTTGCTATGACTTTTTGAAATATAGCATTTTGTGGTTTTCTGACTCATCAGCAGAATTGGAAACAAGGTCTCATGAGAAGCTTTGGTGACTACAGTGAAGTCTTGAATGTTGCAAATGAAGAGTTTGATTTACTAGAGACTTCTGGAGCTTTGGGCATATTAGTAAATATTTATTGAACAGGGATTTAAGACATAAAGATGTCCAACAGGGAACTTACAATCTGGTTGTGTTCAATAAGAATCTTAGTAGAAAAAAAGAGTAAAGAAAAATAAAGAGATAAAAGAGGACACTGTGTTTCAAAATAAACCTTCAGGAAAGAAAGAGAAACTAGAAGCTCTCAGGATAAGATACAAAGGACAACGATACAACATAATGCATTTCACACTGAAAGAGACTTAGACTCCAAAAGGGGGGAAAAAATGCTCAGAAATATAATCCACCACCACCTTCAGTCACAGATACACTGTTATTCAATTTCAGCAAAAGAGAAAAACAATCCAAATATTAAATGTAATGAAAATAGATCTAAGCTATATTGTGAATAAAATATTTATCAGTCAAACAAATTTATAAGCAGAAGCCGGCTACTTTTCAAATATAATTCAACAGTGAACGAGGTGAATTTTAGATCATGTGTGTACGAGAGGCTTGAAATAACTCTCTGAATGGCAACACCAGGTTTCGTAAACACAGACAATACAGTCTCCAGTGCATCGGTCTCTGCCATCTTGGAAAATGCCCATCGCATTAGTTGCAGATTCATTTTCTTTGCTTAAGTTTCTTTCATGCTCCTAAAAAGTAACAGCCCAGAAAAGGATCATTGCCTTTTCCCATGGACCAGTTTTGGCAAAAGCATCCATCACGTGGCCTGACTTATGGAAGCTCATCCTGAGAGGAGGGAGAAAGATAGAGAAGGGGGCTCGGCTGAGGGAGCTCCATCTGCCAGATGCTGTACTAAGCATATGATATGTATTATCTCTTTTAATCCTTACAACAATCCTGCACATTAGTATTAATAGAAATCTTTTTTCTATTTTGGAGATTGAAAAATTGAGAATCAGAGAGATTTACCAGTTTCCACAGTGCTACCCATGAGTGGAAGCAGGATCTGAACACAGGACCATCAGGCTAAAAACAAACATCTGTGTTCACCCAACCAGAGGGATCATGAAGCATCCTTTACAAGAGAAAGGTTCATGAACACCACCACACACTTATTCTGGGCTGCAAACGCATATCCAATCCTCTAGGACTTTCACGCTACCTAACTGAGTAAGGGCTACCTGTACGACCACGTGGTTTCTTCTGCATCCTGCACTCTAGAAGTCATAATCATACATCTGCATCATGCCATTTGGGGATGCTTTTTACGTAGCTCTCTTGTAAAGCCAATACTGCCCGTTTTATTGATACTATGTTTATTTATCCTTTATTTTGGCAATCACTTCTATCAGACTGTATCTTCTTATTCTCTATAGCCCCTAATACAGTGTCTTGCAAACTGGCAGTAAACAATTGCTGAATTGAACTTAAATATACTGAATTGAACAGGACTAAATTATAGGCTAAGGCAGCATAGCCCACATCATCTTTGAGTCAAATAATTATTGCGCACCAACTGTGTGCCGGATGACATATTTCGGAGTATCGTTCCTTGCGTTTAGTTTTTCTACAACATCTCTTAAATAGTGAGGCCCCATTGCTTATAACATCATTATGGACCCCTATAACCAGACATACAATGGTACTCGCCATCTGTAAATTTTTCCATTTAGAGCTGTGAGTCAGTATTACAGACAAGCCCGTGGAGTCTTTTCCTGGAACGTTTTCCCCCACTGGAAAAGTGGAAATGTGAACATTTTATCCTAGAATCTTTTCAATTACAAGAATTCAATTCTGAGTTATGGGGGGCATGGCCGGTTTGGAGGAAAGTGAGGACTCTGAAACAGCATCAGGATGCTTTGTGATTTATGCCCTCTCATGCTGTTTCCTCTCTACCTTTTGTCACAGTTCTAAGAACCACTGTCCCAGAGTAATTTAACCTGCCAGTTTCGGATCCTTCTCGCCTCTTTTCCACGTGGCCATCGCGACGTGGACATCGTGGCTGTTAAGATATGCGGAGCCTCGGGGATGTCGTGAAGGAGGCACTGAGAGGCCTTCATCAGAGGACAGTTCGTCTGCCACACGCTCTCCTGCTGATCGAGCAGGTCGACTGCTTGGCAGTCCTTTCATGTCCCAGAGTCGATGTGCGTGTAAAGGATGGAGGAGAGTGGGCGGGACGGAGCGGGTTATCTTTGCTGCCTTCGCATTTATTACCACACTGCTCTCTCGCATGGCACTACCACAGCTGATCAAAATCAGGGACCACACGTCACCAGAGTCATTGGGAGGAAAGGCAAAAACACCGTCTTTGTTCAGTCTACATAAGAGTATTTAAAATAATCATGGCAATAAATCTGACGGAAATACCCAAACATAGAAATGGCTTATTCAAAGCAGGAATTACTGTCTTTTTTTTTTTTTTTTTTTTTTGCTAGCTTCCCATGGCATTTACGGACATCATTCCAGTATATAAATATTCTCAACCTTCAGCCAATGCACCTGCACTTGATTTCAAACAGGGCATGGCCAGTTATCAGCAAGAGAAGTTCAGCTCTATTCTAGTTCTTGACATAAGGCCACAGCCCCTTGAAAGACTTCAGCATAAGGATGTGATACTAAAATAGCATCCATCCACCTCGTGCTTTCTCTCTGTCTGCCCTAACATTTGGCACAATCGAAATATGTTAAGTGCCTATCATGTTCTTATAAGGTCAAAGCGAGAAGCCAGTTAAGAATGGAAGAGACAGAGGCAAATGGACAAGGAACGACACAGCTCTGGAAGAAATCCTGAAGACGTCAAAATATCAGAAATCAGACCACGGACATCAAACGAAAGCAAAAAATTGAAAGCAGAATTTTTTGCATCTGTTGAAAAGACACAGAAGGTCAATCAACATAAATGTGACAGCCCAGGACCCTTAACACAAACTTGAAGCAAAAATGCGTGCCAGGAAGACAGATGGAATTCATCATTCCTTCGTAGTTTCCTGAAATACACAGGGCTTTGCAAACGGCCCCTCTGAACTATGAGAGCAACGTCGCTTAACACAGTCATCGAATGCAAGAACCGTAACATGTATAACAATATGTGGGTGACAGAAGACTGCTAAAAACTACACAGGCTGAACCAAAAAAAAAAAAAAACCGTACAGGGCTCCCACACAGTACTGAAAACGCTGCCTGTCTGATCCTCCTTAAGCTATTTAGAAGAGACACCAACTCAGCATCATTCAATAAGCACATTATCAGGAACAACATAGAATGGCAATCTTTGTGCCAAGAGATTGGACATGGGCTCCACTAACGAGATGAGGTGCCGGGGTACAGAGGGCAGTGAGGGAGGTTTGAGTGACCTACTTTGAGAACCAGATAGGGCTTTGCTAGGGGTCTCTGGCATAAAGTGTTTTTGCTACAATAAAATGTTTAGCTCCAAAGAAGCCATTCCAGCACACGAGAGCACAGAATGACAAAACCTGGACTCTAGGTGGAGGCCACTTCCTCGCCGTGTTCTATTATCTATGAACAATGGTCAATGTTGCTATGACAACTTTCCAAAGTAACCTTCTTGGGGACAGACAGACAGACAAACAAACAAAGAAACAAACTTCCAAGCACAGGTTATATCCACCGGACATAAAAAAGCTGGTCAGTTCTGTGTAGGCTAAATGATCTTAAACATTATTTAGAAACCTTCCACCTCCAATTTTTAAAATTATCTGAAAATGTCACTTACATTGTCATGAAGGAACCCAGAAGTTCCTTCGTGAACCTGGCTGTGATCGTGACAGAGGACCCCAAAACATTGCCCTTTCTGATTCTATGATCAAAACGTAATCTTCCTCCCTCCCAGTACAAGCATCCCCGCACTGCCGGAGAATTTTATAGCCCACCTGTTATGCGAGCCCCTGAGAGAGGACCTCGATGCAGAGAACCAAGATGAAAGGGGGATGAAGAGGTTCCCATCCCACGACGACTCCACGGTCAAGGACAGGCAATCCAAATGAGACAGATCATGAAGGACTCACCCTCACTTTCCCGATTCCACCAAGAAAAAAATTACTTCCCTCACTAATTATTTATTTTCCAGTTTCCACACATGGTTCTCGCAATAATTGCTAACTTTGTGAAATGTTAGAACACGGACACTTATGGAAAGCCAAGTGCCTTTTGACATTTATGAAGTGCTGATTCTCTATAAATATAGAAAAGTGCTAATCCTCACAAGAACTACTCGATGGAATAGATCGATAGGGAAGACAAATACGCATCTTCCATTGAAATTCAGAAGGCAAAAAAAAAAGCCATTTTTTATCTCTTTGATGAACTAGCGCATTCTATGACTTGCCACATAAGATTTAAGATCAGAGCTAAGACACAGACACAGGGAAATTTTGGGAAGAAAAGAATCATAGGTCAACTTGGCCTATTTCTTCTCCTCGTCTAGATCTATATATAGATACGTGTGTGCGAACACCTTTGGAGACAGATGGTGGCAGACGTATTGTCACTCACTTTATGATCTCTTGTAAAAAAAAAATCAGCTATTGTGGGTAGCTTGTAACACAAAATAAGCAATGATATCTATCACAAAATTGCTGGGAAAGCAGATAAGCTTCGAGGAGTGATTTGGGGAATATTAAGCGTAAACGGCACTTCGGTTTCCAGGTGACATGTCTTTTTCCCTCAGAATGGCACAGGAGTGCTGCAGAAGGCGTGGCATCCGACACCTCTGTTAAGAGCACATGTAGCCCAAGTCTGAAGCATCTCTAAGGGCAGAAAGTGGGCATTCATGCTTATTTGTCCATTCAAACCTTGATAGCTTTGCCTGCAATCTGAGTGCAGGCCACAGATCCATAAAGCACCAAGCAAACACCACACCAGCAGAGGCCGGGCCCGTCTCCTGAAATCCACTGGAACACTGGGTTGACTTAAGCGTCTGACAGATCTCACATGGCGCTCTCTGGCACCTCCTCCCACCACCTGTCAGCATATTTTAATACTGAAAAGATTAAGGATCAGATTGCTATTCAGGAAGTTCCAATTCCTGCATGGGTCATACAGGCCTCTGGAAGGATGTTAAGGAGCATCATTCATTTATCGAACAAATATTTATGGAGCACCTCCTCTGCAGATGTCCATGAGAGTGTCTGGGTACAGAGGTCAAGAGCGTGGACCCAGGAGCCAGCCTGCCTGATGCAAATGCTAGCCCTGCCATTGCCAGCTGGAGTGGCCTCGGCCACATTAACACTGAACCCTCTGGGCTTTGGTCTCCTGAGCTGTCAAATGGGATTTATAGGAGTGCCTGCTATATACAGATCTTCTGAGAATGGAGTTAATAAACAAACACAAAGTGCCTCAGCTCTTACGTCTTATGAATGCTAGCGTGCGGTAATATGGTGAATCCACAGACCCTAGTTTTCATGTGCCTTATCTGATCTGTCCTATTCGATCTACTTTTCTTCACCAAAGAAATAAGTAAGGCATTCTTTTATTTATTTATTTATTTATTTATTTATTTATTTATTTATTTATTTATTTATTTATTTTTGTCCACTTAGCCTAAGGTATCCAACTAGGAGTTTGATTAACTATGAATTCTGCCTCTGTCTTTCCAAAGCTATTTGCTATAATTAATCTCATAGTCCATTAGGACTAGCTGGGAAAAAAAAAAAGTAGTTCATTCTGACTTTAAAAAGGGAACACTCTAATATTCCAATTTATTCTCATTATTAATAATAATGTCTACCATTCATTGAGTATTTACTATACGCTAGGCATCATGTTGGCACTTTATAAACTTCACCCCTTTTAATCCTTATGAAAAATTCCATGAAATGGGTGTGAGTTGCCCCAGTTTGTGGATGAGGAGAGTGAAGCTGATGAGGACCGTGCATCTTGCCTGATACCACACATATGACAGAGGGACACAAGCTGCTGTAACAAACCCTCCAATCTCAGTGTCTCGACAAAGTAAAATGCATCTTGCTCATATCTCAGCTTGATGCCGTAGCTGTGCTTGAAGGACCTCAGAGACCCAGGTATCTGTCATCCTCTTGGTCCTCTTCCAGGCCACCTGCCCCCCCAGACCTCCTCCATTCAGATGGTGAAGGGGAAAGAGAGTGAGGTTCACATGTGGAAGGGTCCGCCTCTAGCCCATGCCTGACGAGGATGCCTTCTGCTCCTGCTGCTCTCATCCCAGTGACCAAATCTTGGTCATATGGCCACACCGGAGCTGCAGGGGAGGCCTGAAAATCTGGCCAGTCTGTGAGCTTGTATGCACACCCTCTGAAACACGCTGCTAGAACACAGCAGAGCCAGCTGCTGAACAAGGTCCACTGGGCTCCTGGCTCTGACCCGCCACACCACCCATATCTGCACTAGCCCCTCGGACCTCCCACCGCGCTCTGTCCTCTGATCTCAGCAGACTATAAGGCTAACTCACTCTGAAGTCATACCTGTGGAATTTTTTAGTTTTATATATATCTAGCTGTATATAACCACTTATCCGGCATGGTCTATTCCATCTCATGAAAACGGTTAAGAACCCTGTATGATTATGGACCTGCCTCAATCGCTCGCCAACCTCTGACCCCTTAAACAGAGACCACCCCTGACAACCTCCACAGGGACTCCAAATTACTACTCTGTCTTCAAAGTCCATATCAAAACATTACTACCACTACATTTAACTTTGTGACACATAGTATCACATGTATGTAATGACGTGTATGACTTCTGTTTAATATTGTCATACACGTATTCACTGGATTCTTGCCCTTGAACTAGAGAAACAAAAAGACACATTGATGGCCCATCTTATCAATTAGAGTTAAACAGTATGAGAAACCTTTAAGACCAATACCCAAAGTCTGATGTTTTGATGCTACATTCAAAAAAAAAAAAAAAGATGACAGACATAGCAAAGATTAGTATCGTCAATGCAGGGCTACAAAATGATTAAAGATTTTAAGGCTTAAGCCATATACATAACAGCATCACAGAAGTCTTATGAACAGCCTAAATATGAGTCTTGAATCTGATTGGTTAATTCTGCTTCACGAGCAGCCTACTATTGAAAATCAATTCAAGAAACTTATCAAGTCCTAACAATAGAAGTATTGATGTTCACCAATTGAAAAGTTTTTATGAACTTCATTATTTCCTTCCAGCAAACACTTTCGGCCTTCTATCTTCTTAGCCCAGAGTCGGCACCCACTTTCCCATCTCCTTTGGCGTTAGCCGTGGCTGAGTGACTTGCTTTGGTTTGTGAAATGTGAGTAGAAGTGACAATTGTTATGTCCAGGCAAGAAACATAGCAACGAGCACATGATCTGCCACCATCCAATGTTCTTGCTGCAGTAGCTTAACGATGCTTTTAAGTCTTCTGTGGCTTCTTCCACCAAGAGGTGGGCTCTTTCTCCTCATTATGACGCCTGGTCCTTTGACTTGCTTTGACCAATAGAATGAGGTGGAAGGAAAAATGTAAGCATTGCCCTCAAGAAGCCTTGAAGCTTCACCTCTCAAGTGTTTCTCGGGGCAATGAAGCCCAGGCTGGTCTCCTTGGAGATGAGAGAGCAAGTTGTTACAGAGATCCAGCCATCTCAGCTGCACCAGCGAACTCGGAGGAGCCCTAGGCCTGGGAGTGAGGCCAGCAGCCCAGCCAGCCCACCAGCTGATCGTAGCTGCATAAGCAACCTCAGGCAAGAACATTAGAATGGCCCAAGTTGCCAAACAGGGAGCGAGTAAAAAGTCGCAGCTTTAAGCCACCACATTTTAGAGTTGCTTGTTACATGGCAATGCTAACTAAGACACCACACTGGGCCACCGCAGAAACAGATAGGGAGTGTCCTTCAGCCTGCTTCTCTGGGTGAGGAGGACAGATCAGAGTCCCTACAAAGTGTAATAGAGTAAGAGATAATTCTTTGTCACTGAAGCCACTAAAGTTTTGGAGTTTCTGCAGAATAACCTAGCCAACCCTGACTGATTCAGAAGTGGGTACCAATAAACAGAATTCTGCTCTCCCAGAAGAAAACTGAAATGTAAGGTCAGGGCGTAGACAGAGAGGAAACTGATACCGGAAGCTATGAGGATGACAATCCCTATCACTCAGTGAGACAATATGCAGTAAAATGTTCACGTGTGAAAACTCAGAAAGCAAATGTGCCAAATGAATATGTAGCTCTAAGAGGAGAGGGGACATGAGCAAAGCCCCACAGCCACCCTACAGTGGACACTGAGCATGAACAAGAAATAGACGTCCTGATTTTAAGACACTTGGACGGTCATGGTTGACTGTTACCGCAGCACGTCCTGACTCATACATCTGAGCCATTCTTAACACTAAAGTAGCGTGTGTCAACATTGACAGGGGAATGAGCACCCAATCACTGTTGTACCAGCCTACAGAGAAACGTTCACCAACAAAGTGAGATATATTGGACTGGGACATAGAGCATTTAGCTCTGGGATACTGGGAAATAAAAAATGGCGACCACCCTTCAGAACAACCTGGCTTTCTTGAATAAAGGCATTAGGTAGCTTATAGAGTTCAGGCTTACAAATACAGAGAAGCCTAGTGAAAGCAGAGAGAGATCGTTTGTTTGGGGTTGTTCTCCCCTTTTCCTATCCTCATGCCCTGACCCTGAAGAGTTCTTTGTTATAAGTGGCAACACTGAAGAAAACATAACTTTTGCAAAACAAAGTAGTAATTCTGTAATTCTTTTTATCAATGTGTATGACTGATACAAACACACTTGGAGTATTATGTAGAATGTGATGCAGAATAAAAGAGTTGTTTTTTAGAAAAATTTGGAGCTAGAGTTAGTTTTGAGAAATGCGATTTTTGCAGAACTCTAGGACATAGAGGAGCTGATAACAATTTACAGTGATTTTAGACCTGCCCAAGCTTCCCTCTGATATTTTTATAGACCTGACCTCCACTCAACCTTTCTTCCTTCTGGAACTGAAACCTCCATACTTGAAGAGAACTCAGATATCAGCAGGAACTCCAGGTGGAGAAGTGAGATTTAAGTGCAATTGATATCAGGCATCAGATAAATCTCAACCGAGGGAATGAGGCTGTCCCTTCTCGAGCAGCTTAAACATGCCCAGATCTGGGATTGATGTGAGCTGCTGTTTCATATACACCAAGGTGACCCCACTCACTCAGGCTCCCGTAGAAGTGATTCTTGAATAAATGTTCCCCAACTGAGAAAGAAGTGCAAAACGTGATTCTAACAAACCAGACTCATCATCAGAATCAACATCCCTGAGCTTCACTGACGAAACCAAGCCAGGCCAGCCCTGGGGAGCCCAGGACTTCATCAGTCCCGTTTCATGCAGTAAAAAATAGGATCCCCCCCTCACCACCACCAAAGCCCTGTTGGTTCTTATGGATATGGGCATCCTAATATTTATACCGGCTGAGCAGCTATTTAAGCAAATATCAGTTATCCAAGAAGGCTGTTAGTATTGGCTACAAGTAGGGGAAAGAGCCAAGAATAATGTAGATAAATCCAAGGGAGGAAAAATGTAACACTTCGGAAGAAATATGAGCAGAATGAGTAATGCTAAACTATTTGATCATTTAACTGGGAAAGAGCTGAATGTGAGATTAGTGAAATTTGAAAAGCGGTGTATTTATGATTCCAATGCACATTTTTTTTCCCAATAAAATAGACACCAGCACAGAATTCTAACTTTTTTATTTAGTACAGATTAGAGAACATCTTTTTAAAAAAAAAAAAAAAAAAAGACAGTGTTTGCTTCAGGCTGAATCACTGTCCTCTCTTTAATAATGCCCGTCATTGAGAGATGTGGGGCTTGTGGATGCTATGTAGGTCTCAACTTCTGAAATATGAGAATCTGTTTTTCACCGTGGCCTTCAGAAATTGAAGGCTGTAGTGATTTTCTGGCACCTGGATTCTTTCCATAGGTGAGTCTAAATATAAATACACAGCCCAATATCTGCCACCACCTCCGTGTTCAAGAACACAGCAATAACAGACCCATTGAACTTGTAGGCTTGGTGAAGAAGAGGATTCCCTCGTTATTATTCCTAGGGAAGAAACATGGTTTCTGTCAAAAAGCCCCTGAAGCTCATCAAGAGGGGATAAGGTACCACAAAACAGGTTGGTTTGTTTCTTTGTTTTTGTGTTTATGCAGATTCTTTTCCTTCCAGCTTTATTGAGATATAACTGACACATGACATTGTGTAAATTTAAGGTGTTAGAATGTAATCATTCAGCGTACGTACATGTTGTGACATGATTGCCACAATAAAATGAATTAACACATCCATTACATTGAAAAGATTTTAACTCTATTGATCCCACCCGAAAAGACTTCAAAGAAAAATCAGACAAAACCATTTTTAATACCAAACCAAATAATGTGATGACATTTTAATTACTGATCTTGGTATTATCCAGGTACAGATCATGTTGGATGATAAAATATCAAAGAGACTTTTATTCTTGCCCCAAAGTTTGGGCTCTGTGCTCTTGACACCTTGGTTGAAAGCAATGTCAACAAATTTCCAACCCAGGGTTCAGCACTTTGCCTCTGATAAGGAGCAAATCTTATTCTCTAAACCAGTCTCTGGTTTTGCAAAAGTTATGTTTTCTTCAGTGTTGCCACTTATAACAAAGAACTCTTCAGGGTCAGGGCATGAGGATAGGAAAAGGGGAGAACAACCCCAAACAAACGATCTCTCTCTGCTTTCACTAGGCTTCTCTGCAGCCTCGTGCCCCACAAACACTCTTAAAGATCCCGCCTCATCACCCACAATCCTACCTGATGTTTCCCAAACATCACACCTCCACTGTGCTGCTCTCCACACCTGGATGTCCCCTTCCCGCTCCTTGGTGTGGTCCAGTGTCAGACCCAGTACCAACAGGATTCTCCCCGCTCATCCCTGAAGTCTTTGTTCATACAGCTGCTCTGGGGACCACTACAGAGCCATGCGCTGCTTAAAGACAGAAATCATTCCTTAGCCGTCACCCTGTTCTGTCATCTAACAGAGTGCTGTAGTAGTTATTTGTTGCTGCAACAACAACAACAAAAATATTATCCCAACACTTAGTGCCTGAAAGCATCCTTTGTTATCTCCCAAGGCTTAGATGGGCCTTTCGTCTCTGGATCTGTCCCAGGCTGTAGTCAAGGTGTGAGCAGGGGCCACAGCCTCCTCTGAGGGCTCCGCCAGCCGTGGGCTCGCTTTCCAAGCTCCCCACAGCAGCATTGGCAGACTCAGTCCCACTTCGATGTGGATGGAGGCTCTCCTCAGCTCCTAGTCACCTGGCCCTCTCCACGGGGTGGCTCACAACAGGGCATCTAGTTTCATCACAGCGAGCAAGTGAGAAGGCAAGGGAGTGCCAGAGAGAGAGAGGCAGTGCTAGGCGAGACAGAATCACAGTCTCCTGTCACAGTAGTGACGTCCCGTCATTTGTGCTGTATTCTATTTGCTAGAAGTGAGTCACTGAGTCCAGCCCACTCTCAGGGGCAGGGTGTTCCACAAGGCCATGAATTCCAGGGGTTGTGAGTGCTGAGAGCTGTGTCAGAAGCTGCCACCCATAAACACCTTACATTGTGAGCATTCGGTTAAGGATCTATTTATAAAAGTATTAAGGAAATGTGACATTTCCTTTAAATAGCTTTAGTTGTACGATCAACTCCATAAATGTTAAGGTTACATAATAACAGAAATTATACAAAGCTATGTTCAGAAACTTATTTTCATAATAAGCACTTGCATGCAAATAATTGATTTTGAAAAACAATCATGTCTTGCCCATTCTACCGAAATCATCTCAACCATAAAATCTGTGACTTATTTCCCAAAGGTTCAGAAGAAGAAAAAAATAGATAAATAGGAAAGATACTAAAAATGTTGCGAACCATTAACAACTGGTTAATCTAGATAAAGGATATATGTATTGGATGGTCACATTTAATTCTTTCAACCTCTCTGAAGGTTTTGACTTTTTTCAAAATAAAAAGCTGAGGGAGGGTTTTATAGAACTGTGTTACACAGCCCCCTCACAAGCCAACAATACTATCTCAAAGGTGACGTAAATGCATAATTTTAATAATACTAGCTCTGCAACTAACAAAGCCAACCACTCAGAGGCTTCCCGTGATAAAGGCTGGCTTCTCACTCTCGTTACGGTGTAGGGCATCTCTCCTAAATGACTCTCATCCACAGTGTGACACTGTCATCGCCAGCGCACCCCAGGAGAAGGAGGTGTGTGGATTAGCACAAAGGGAACTAAAAATGGCATCCATCACATTCCCTTACAGCCCACTGACCGGAAACCATTGAAACGGCTCCAGCCAAGTGCAAGCAATGCTGGGATATGTGGTTTTCCCATGTACCCAGGAAGGAAGCAAACTGGTGAATACCTTCCTGTCTCTCCAGCTATTCTCCTTAGAGATGAAGAACTAAGCCATCTTTAAATAGAGATCACATGACCAGCGAGGTCCTGGCAGTAACTAAAATGCAGGTACACCGGCCCCCAGAGCAGCACCGCGGCGGTGATGTCCAAGCCCTCGCTGTCCGATTGAGCTAGTGGCTTGGATTAAGTTGTGTCAAGTCTTCATGCACCGCGTTCAGCTAGTTACAACGAGAGCTACACAGCATTGCTGTCTGTAGATCAAGCCAGATATGTTGCCATCTTAGGCGCCTGAAGTCAGTCTCTGATTTGACATTTCTTCATACGGGCCGGATGAGATGGAGTCCCATTAAGAGCCTAGCTTCGAAGCAAATCTTTGATGCTTATAGTGGCTCGAAATATTTAGCAAAGCCAAAACAGAATCCAAGCTCTATTTATGGGAAAAAGTAACTGCTATTTGCATTCTGGGTCCAAACTTTCTCTTATTCAGACCAGAGACTCCAGGAGCCCAGGGAGCTGAGTGCAGAGCAGTGGCGGCTGGGGCGGGGGAGTCTGGAAGGCAGCGGGTAGAAGAATAATTAGAAGCCCCATCCGAATTTACACTGGTCTGTGAGCTGATGAGTTGTCATTTCAGTCCAGATGCTTTTAAGAGATTTCAAAAGATTTAGAATTCTCATGTGAGTGTGGGGAAAAAAAAAAAAAACGTGTGAAAGTATGATGCTATATGTCTCTTCATATGCTTACAATAGAAACAGTCGAAGCAAAAATGTATGTGTGTGTGTGCCCGCACGTGGTGTCTCATAGCATCGAGCAGCTTATGTAAAAGACGGGCCTGAGATAACCACGCGGCCCTGGGGATGGTCTGCATTCGTGCAGCAAGAGAAAGGCCAATCACGCGCCCGTGTCGTGAATAATGTATGCAGCCCGCTGAGCAACGTGACCTACCTAATTGTCAGGACCTCTTTCACCAACGGGAATAGCAGAGACAAAACTCAAGGACTTAATGAGCACATATTTTGTTGCACATGGAGGAATTTGAGAACAAGGGTACCGTGAGAGTACTAACTCTGCTTGTACCTTCTCGGCCTCACCGAAGTTTAGTATAAAGACAGCTCTGATGCCAGCAGTGTCACTGCATCACACTGGAGCATGAATTCTTCATGACATCTAGATAGGAGGCCTTGGTTTATGAGGTTGAACACCAAGAGGGTTGCAAAGATCAAAAGGCAATCATTGCTTCTATATTTTCTGTGCAAAGCATAGAGTGGGACTATTTTGCTATAATTCAGCAATCCTTTAATTTGCTAGAACAACAAAAAAAGGTATCTTTCTGTTCGTGTCAGATTATAATTATACTCGTCCTATTTATGCCTAGTTGCACAGGAAAGAAGGAGTATAATTAAAAAGACCTAAGACTCTGGGACATTAAAAACAAGGCAACTTGTACCCACCATGGACATGATTTAAAATCACGGGGAAGTTTTCATGCCCTTAATCGTTCTCCCATGAAGCATCACTTCATGCTTATGCTTCCCAAATTCCATTTACGAGAGCAGGGCTTTGTAAATCCATAAATCTCGTGAAAGTGTACATAAAAATCTTCAATTTTTGTATGGGCTTATGGCATTTTGCAGGGGAGAGTATCTAGGGCTGTCATCAGATTTCTAAAAGGCTCTTTGCAGATGCTAAAACCAAGGCACTGGATACTTCTTTGGTTATGAAGCCCTTCAAATGCAAATTACCCCCGGAAGGTTAGTGATAACTTTTACACAAACAGTTTCCAAAGGCTGGTCAGCATTTGGCCCTCGCATGCATAAATTTTTATCGATCTGAAGCCTCCCTCCTATGTGTGTTTCTGATGACCCCAGGTTGTTTGAAGAGGGTGCACAGACCTATGTGTCAGCAGATGCTACATGGTGCTTGTTCTGTCTTCTCTTTTCGGAAAATGTGCTAACCAGACACCCTGCTCATAGCTTAATTTCCAGGTTTCTTACCGGTTCTGCAGAATGAGCCTTTGGAAACAGCTGTATGGAAAAGCAATGGGCAATTCGAGGGTTAAGGTTCCTGAGTTTCTCTTAGTTCACCTAGAACATTTCAAATTGAATGACCGGATTAAAAGAATTTAGCTTATACTTCTGTCAAGCTTTTCTGGGTGAAATCTGATATTTAGCAATGCCTATGTTAAAAATATATATATTCCAGATCACGTCAGAGCATCTTGATGTGGATTGCTCTGTTGACAGTTTTACACGAAAAAAAAAAATTGTAAAATAAAAGTGAATGTTGTAATTTTATCAAATTCTAGCTTTTAAAAACATATCCTATTTAAAAAAAATATGTCAGTATGAAGTTGTCAACCGTCCTTTTTTAGGCTGAACTATCTTTTATTGCAAGATTATATCTCTCTTAATTTGAAGGTATTAAGCTGTCCTTTATTTGATAAAACTGATAGAAGCTGAATAGACAAGATTGTCATCTGAAATTTCCTGAATTCCCTTATTCATAAAATCCTAAAGCCTGGCATAATGTGAATTTACTCATCAACTCGATTTCCTACTTAGAGGGGGCTGAATGCACTCAGAAAGAAAGGGTGAAAGCAATGAGAGAAAAGATGAAGAGACATTTCGAAGTGTTAGAACCCCGAGGAAGAATTGGCACAGGTGGAGCAATAATGTGCTGGTTTGGAGAGGTCAAGGGCAGTATGAGTGATCAGGAGACCTGGGTGCCGAAAGGGAAGTGGAAGGCCCCCAAAACAAATCCTATCTCTTTTGTCATGTTACCAAAGGCTCCCTTTACCAATGGCCGTCAGGCTATATTTGCAGGTAATAAACTCCTAACGATGCTACACGCCAACATGTCCATTGCAAAGACATCGTGAAGGTGTCATATTTTATATAAATCTAAAAGTTGTATTTGGAAAGATTATTTGATGTGTTTATTTATAAAGACTTCTGAAAATGTTTTTTTTTTTTATTTTACTTTTATAGGTCTATCCCTCTGGGGACACTTTAATATCTATAAAGAAACAGATTTTGCTTAAGCACCGTCAACTCTAAGAGAAACCAAAGATTTTGCCAGTATAATTCACTTGAGCCTGGCAACATGGCCGCATTGTAAAAAAGTTCCCCATAGATACCATCCCTACTGTTTTAAAGATATTCTCAACCATTCCTTCACCCCTTCAACAAATATTTATTTGAAATGAGTTAGATATTTCCACCCCAACCAATTCAACTGGTTCAGGAAAACCAGCCAAGCAAGGACGCAAGGATGTCAGACTTTTGATATTAAAGGCCACATATTAAAAGGAAAATATATATATATTTTTTTTTAATTTTTAAAAGCCCTAGCAGAAGTCTTTTCTTTTTTTTCCTTTTTCTTTTCTTTTTTCTTTTTCTTTCTTTCCTTTTTTTTTTTTTTTTTTTTTTTTTTTTTTTTTTTTTTTTTTTTTTTTTTTTTTTTTTTTTTTTTTTTTTTTTTTTTTTTTTTTTTTTGTTAATTGTGACCATTAGTCTGGGGAGTGACCGCATACCCAGTGGCCTGCTATTGAAATCTCTCTTGGACATTCAGTGCCTTTGGTTTACAACAAAGAAAGAGTCATCCTACAGCTACATGAAAAGGATTTTCTAATAAAAAAAGCTTCTTACCTGTCTCAAAGGAATATCAGAAGGATGAGTTAGATAATGCCTTCAAAAAGGTACTTTTAAACAGTGCTATGGAAATAGAAAGTGCTATCATTATTGTCATTTGTTAGAAACAATCATGTTACTTGTTTTTCTTGGAGAAACTACCTTTCCATAAAAAAAGAAAGGCCAAAAAGAAAATATACTTTAAAAAGCATTTTATGGATTTAAAAATGTATTTGTGGCTGGATGGACTTTTCCTTCTCCATTCTTCCCCCCCCCCCCCAACCCGTGCAACCCCATGGGACCTGAGATTTCTATAGTCAAGGTTGGAAACAGAACAGACAGGCAATATATAAGCAGAAAACAGTAAAGAATAAAACCACAGAAACTTAGAAGAGGAGACCTTTGACAGTGTGTAAATCAAACTCTTGGCGATAGCAGTGGAAGGCTGACCCAGAAAGATTAAGCGATGTTCTAATAGTTACAGTCGGTTAGGGCCAGAGCTGTGGCAGTCCTTCAACACAACCACACGGCTAGAAGAACAGGAAGTCTCCCATCCCTGTCTCCGCATCACCGTGAGTGGTCCCAGAGCCCGCCTCCTGCTCAAGTTCACGAAGAGAGCATCCACGACCTGGGACTACACCGCCTGGGGGTTATAGGAGTCAGGACCTTCAAGTCTGGTCCTCAGGGTTCCTTCTCACACCACGCTACTCCCTGGCTGGTTAACCTTGGACAGACAGCCTCACCAAGCTTAATTTCCCTCAGCTGTGAACGTGGATATGCTCAGTGCCTACTCGCCCTAGGGTTGTTGGAAGGATAAAATGAGACTACACAGGCCGTGTTTAGCACAGTGTCTGATGATAACGGTTGCTTTCAGTGTCTCTGGATAGTAAAATTAAATGAGGATTGGATGAGGAAATGCATATCAAGTGCTCGGCACGATGGCTGACATCATAATAAGTATTCAGCAAATACTGGGAGGGATTGCTACTTCATACTCCCACACAAGCACTCACTGAACAAGTATTTGGTGTGTCCCCCGCAGGTGCCAGGAACTATGCTATGTCTCGGGGATCCCGATCCCTAAGCTCAGCTTGTACACAGTCAAATGGGACAGACGGACACACGGTCAAACAAAGGCTCTAAGGCGGTGGGGGCGGGGGAGGGGCAAACTGAGCCTCGGGCCCAACCCCTGCCAGTTTTTGTACAGTCCGCGGGCTAAGTGGGTTTTAGGATTTTACATGTTTGGGGGGAAATCAAATGAAAACGGATATTTCGTGACCTATGAAGAGTCTATGAAATCCAAATCTCGGTGTCCGTAATTAATTTTTATTGGTGCACAGCCACACTCGTTTAGATATTGTCTGTGACTCTGTCAGAGCCAAGCTGAACAACTGCAACAGACACCGTATGGTTGGCGAACCCAAAAATGTTTATTCTCTGGCCTTTTACAGAAACACTTGCCAGCCTTTGCCCTAAGTCTTGGTAAAAATAGCACAGTGCATGCAAGTGCTGAAGGATGCTATCGAAGGGAGACATGGGGAGGCCCTAACTCTTTTCGGGGCGCTTCACAAAGGAGCTAAGTCTTAAAACATGAGTAGGAATTTGCCTGACGGGCAAACGTGGCCCAGAATCACGGCAGAGCAAGCGAGGTTCTGGGGAAATAGCAAGATGCTGGGTGTGTCTTTCAGCCCATCCTGACACTGCTAACCAGCGACACCCACAAATGCCACTACTGTGCAGAGGCACGCCAGGTTTTCAAATGTCTGGCTGTCTCCAGACCACTGTCCCAAGTGCCAGAACAATTCTCTTCTCTCTGAAACGCCACATAGAACGTTTGATCCCTCTGAGGTAGGCTTTCAAGTCTCTGACGAAAATGAGATTTAATGGCCTCGTTACGAATACACGTCACCCTTGTGTGTCCACGTCTGGTTTCATGAGCATGTGTCACAGGATGCATCTGTAACTATGGCTAGTGTTTGCTGCAGGTGTTAAAGCCATCCTTGGCTACAAAGTTTTAAGGAACACAGACCCATGTACTCCAAGGACAACAAAAGTAGAGAAAAAAGACCACGAGAAGGGCAGGGCTTGGCATAGGGCACCCAAATGACGCCTGGCACCACGGAATAGCTGGCAAAAAGGCGTCGAAGCCTCCTGGTCAGAAGGCGAGTGGCCGTGACGATGACCGGGGACATTCCTGCAACATGAGGCAGGGAGGAGAAAGCAATGGCAAATACATAACGGACTTCAGCCATCGAGGCCTGTGACACAGCGCTGGCTTCACTCAGTAAAATCGATCGAAGAGTCTGCTCTTATAAACTCAGCGGGTGCCCTAAACCCGGCATCACGTGACAGAAACGAAGGAAGACAGAATCCAAATGTGAAATATATACTTTAAAAAAAATTTTTTTTTCAATAAACAAGCATCATTTTTACCTTCTCCTCTCTGACTTGGAAGGGTCAGTGAAATGGCTGGCCGACCGCACAGGGCAGCTGTATCTCCCAGCCCTTCCCACTGTCACACAACAATGGGAGTTCCCCAGAGCCGAGCTGGGCAGCGGCCTCCAGTGATGAGGGAGGGAGGATGCATATCTCCCCTCTGGGACAGTTCCTTAGATGCCCCTAAGCAGCATGATTTGCACCCCGTTTTGTAGGCAGTGTTGGTTAAAGAAATCTGGCCCTCATTACAGCCATCAGGGAGGAAGGGGCTGGGCCAAGGAGAAAAATCCAAGTCACACACAGTACACGCTGCTCAGAACATCTCCACTCGCTCCCTGGTCCATCTCTTCATGCCTGGCTCCCCCTCCCCTAAGATGGTACCCTTCCAGAAGTCATCTTGGTACCTAAGAAAACAGACTTCAGTGGGCATCCCCTCCAGGGTCGCAGAGATGTCCAGACACGTCTGCACACCAGCAGGGGACACTACTGGTGTCCTTTCCTGGGACGCGACACAGCCTCTGAGAAAATAAATTGAAAGCCTCGATTCGTCCAGCCCCTAGTTCATTATCTATGTTGGACAGGCCCGAACTGCGCACAGAAGCAAACCAGGACCTCAGCGGTGGGCACACAAATATCACTTACCGAGTGACCCTGGATGGAAAGGCATTAGGCAGCTTGAACTGCTGAGATCCAAACTGAAGGCACGTGGCGTATTTATCATCCTCCAAACACCATTCACCCCATAAATCAAGCTCCAACCCTTGGTAGAAATGCTTTGAGGTACCAAGTACCTCATTATTGTTGTGATTGCATTCTTCACCCATAAACGATGTGTTTTCTTAAATACAAAGCCAAAGGCAGCAAACCACTCAGCTAAACAGGGAAATGCTCTTAGCACAACCAGAATTCTCGATGCTGCCAAACTCCAATAAAATAGAGGGAAATGGACTTCCTTCGCCCTCAGTAGAGAGAAAGTGCAGAAGTTGGAGAAAAGCTGAGGAACCCACTTACAGCCTCTTACAACAGTAATCAAACTACCTGCTCTTTGCAAGGAATAACTATATATAAATCTCCTTCAACCGAAATGAGAAATGCTGTTCTTTTAATATGCATATGTGTGCCAAAAGTATACACAGCCTTACACAGTAAATGAAATTGCACCAGACACACAGTAAAGTCTCTGCCCTGAGGACCTTTACGAGCAAACGTATAAATAAAACAAGAAGGGAAATTGCAGATGAAGCCCTGGGAAGTAGAGGTGGGATGTGTCCGTCAGAATATGGGCTGCCTCTGGCTTTAAGAATGTTCAAGGACAGACTTATAGGAAGGAGAACAAAGAGAGAACCAGAAAAGAGAAAAGAGGCAGAGGCCAGTTGGAAGGAGAAGGGCTGGCACTCCCCTGGGACTCCATCACCTGGGCCGACGTTCAACAGAAAGCCCTTCACAAGGTGACCGAGAGCGGAGAAGGGGATTAGTTTCCGGCGGTGGCTGAGGGCATGGTCTTTGAGATGAGAGTGGGTTTAAATCCTGGCTCTGACAGGTATGTGATTTGGATCAAGGTCCTTAATCACTGCTGTAAGCCTGTTTCCGTATCTGATAGGGTAACAATGGTATAGTACTTAGACTCATAGAATTTCAGAAAGATTAAATGAAATATTAAAGAAAACACAGTGCCAAATACACACACAAAAAAAGTTCTAAGTAAATCTTATCTATACCACTTTTTAAATAAAATATATTTGTCCTCATCTTGAAGAAAAGGAAAAGGTTGTGTGGGGTGATGGAAGTCCTGACTAGCGTCCAAAAGGACTCAGTTTTGGGGTCAGCACCAGGAAAGTCATCTAACTACTCTAGAGCCAATTTCTTCACAGAAGACAAAGATATTAGATTGAACTATGCGAAATCTCCTTTATATCCTTGAAATAATTCCATGACTCTGAGATTAAAACCAGTAAGCTCCTATCTAACTCGCATTTGTTCCCAAAATGCCAAGCACCATATGGGCTCCCTTGCTCTCTGTAAACTACATTCAGCGTTGCCACAAATGAAATCATGTCTCCTGAGACACTGCTGACAAATTTAGACTAGAGTGTGGGTGTTTGTCCCGTTCCCTGGCAAGAGCACGAAAAGGGGTCAACTTCTTTTTTCTTATACTTCAATGCAATCCCAAGAAGCCCAGGCTCTCTTTGTTCTGAAAGCCACCTGACTTTGGCACTTCTCCAGGGATTAGGTGGCAACCATTGCTTTCTACCTCTGGAAAGATGCCCCAAGCCTTGAAATTATGGAAATAGATCCAATTTACTTTGTGAAGTTTTCCCAGATCTGATACCACGGAAATAAAAAATACAATGTTTACTCTGAACAATCAAAATGAGATTGGAAGTGCCTAAGTATTTACCATAAAAAAGAATCCTGGAAAAGGATCTTTTCTAGGAAAATATCTAACTAGGAGTGACTTCTGAAGCCTGGGGTCATGGTTCTGAGTGGCAAACATGCAATGTCAAAATATCTCTTCGCTTGCATTTCTCATAACCGTCGATGCAATACTCTGGCTCTCTTGATAAGAGCTAGATATCGTTTCATTTCTTTAGTGGTTCACAAGCATCTGAAATCATGTAACAAAGAGCAATATGAAATGAATATATGAGATTTGTCTAAAATCCAATGGTGTTTAGTAATAATACTGCTTAGAGAAATCCTCCTTGTATAAGATCACATGTGATACGTTCACACAGCAATGTACGGCAGCCGCAATGAACGATGCGAGTCATTATTTAAGCCGTAGGCACTAGTGCTGTCCTCGTCTCCCTCTCCTCTGGCCAGACCCTCTTGAACATAGCTCATTTCTATGTAACCCACACCCCTTTGTTTGAATGTGTTGCTTCTCTCACGTATAAATGAAATTAAATTCCCTAACAGCTAAAGACAGTACAGAAACCAAGAGCAGACCAACCCCCGTGTCTCCATTGCACTTGTAATAGATGCTGGGGTTTGGTCCATTATAGTTACTGAAGAGCCGTTCCAGTGTTTGAGATAGAATACGGAAAATAAAACAGTTGTATCATACTGTATTTTATCATAGTGACAAGCTGATGGGATGGCCAGATATTGGTTTAAAAAAAAAATGGGTTTAAGTCAGAATCTGGGTTTCCAACCTGGCCCCACCTTTTATTATATATGTCTGAGACAGGGTCGGCTCATCTGTGCAATGAGACAGGACAGTCCCCTCAATGGACCATTACAAAGATTAAATAAAGTGATTTAGATCAATGAAGGAGCACTAGGCAAATACTAGCGTGAACTCTATAATCAATACCACCTCAAATCCTTTGTGGCAAAGGGTGGAATGATTAAATGGATGGAGACAACAGATTGCTGACAATGACAGAGAGAAGACAGGTGATAGATGATGGTTAGATGATGGTTGGTAGATTGATAGATAGATGATTGATAGATAAATGATAGATAAGGCAGAGATAGAGATAGACAGAATTGAATAATAATTCCCAGTACATGTATGATATTTTACCACTATTAACTAAACATTAAGTGTCACGGAGTTTCTACATCCAGCTGTGCAGTTCACGGCCTGTACCGGGGCGCCCCTCCAGCTGAGGTGATGAGTAGGAGAGCACAGTCCACACTCCGCTCACAAGGGGCACGTCCTGGCACAGGGCCGTGTCTGCCTGGGGGTAGGGACACCTCCTTCTGCTTTTCACGAAGCCCTCCTATGCATTAGCGGCGAGCCTGACCAGAACTACTACAGTCAGTCCGTGCACACTTATGAGGGAAAACAGTGCCCCACTCTTACAAGTTAGAAAACTGAGACACAGACAAGTGAAATGAACCATCCGAAGGACTGAAGCGTGACTTAAGGCCTTAGGACATTGAGGCCAACGCCATGTCTAGTGCACAACAGACACCAGCAAACAACGGAACTCCTGAGTAAGTGATAGAACTGACATAAGCTGGACAAGACATGACAAAGTCTTGACCACAGAGGTTAAACTTCACACTCTACTTGTTTCATGAACAGATTCTGAATCCACAAAAGGGGCGGGTCCTGTTAAGAACCGACAACACAAAGATCTAAGACAGGTACAACCTCTACCACACACTACACAACAACACAATTCTTCCCATTAAAATGCGTTCAGTGTAAGTAGAGGAAACAGACATAGAGCTCCATAAACAGAGTGAAGCATTAACAGGAATCAAGACAGAAACACAAGACAATGTGTTTTCTGATTTGTACCTCTAAACGGATGGAGGGTTCGGGTAAACCCTCACAAGATAAGGTGATACAGAGCCTGAGACCAGATAGGATAGGACATTAGGAAGGTGGCCCTGACACTGGTATTTGAGAACTCTCTGTGGTAAATCTGTCAGAGCGTACTGGCTGGCGGGAGTCACCGCGGGTGGGGCAGGCAGCCGCAGCACCTGCATTCTGCAGGCGGGGATAGGCAGCAGAGACCCCAGGAAAGCAAGTTGAAAGTTGAACAGGACAGATTAAAGCCTGTGAATCAGAGAGATAAATATCAGAGAGGCATGGATGGAGAAAAATTGAAGCTAAAAGAAAATAACAGTAAAAAAAAAAAAATGATGACAAGGTAAGGTATGGCATGAAGTTTGCCAAGGGGCTGGCTAGAGGAAAGCAAAATATCTGGGAGCCAATGGAAAAACGGGGAGAAAGACCCATAGCTTTATGGGCTCAGCTGACATTTTCTTGGTAGTAGTACATTAATTCCTAGAACAAGATCTGACACAAATTCTTCCCATGGGTTCGTATGGTAGACTGAACCAAAAACGGCAGGAACAACAAAAAGAAAAAAGAAAAAAATGGCAGGAACAATATTTTCCATCCCACATGATTTCCCTAAACCTGGTCTTTTCCCCCACAAGATGTGGCGTCCTTGATCTGCACCCCTTACACCCAGGCTGACCCTGTGACTTGATCAATAGAACATGGTAGAACCAGTCCGCACGACTTCTGAGACAGGGCTCTGAAAGGCAGTTCAGCCCCCTCCTGGCTCTCTCTATTTTGGAACACCTGCCTTGGGAGTCCTGAGCCGACATGTAAAGAGTCTAGCCACCTTGAAGCTGCCACGCTGGCGAGGCCACATGGCGGAGATGAAGAGCAGCACACCCCAGGCAGGGCCACGTGGCGTGGGGCGAGCCGTCCCCGCCCAGCCCTGACCCAATTGCAGATTTAGGAGCAAAAAACAGTTTTGTTTGTTGCTTTCAGTGACTGTGTTTTAGGGTGGTTTGTTGTGTAGCCATAAACCACTGGAACCATTTAAAGAGAACTTTAAAACTGCAACAAACAATTCTTTACAAGATCTGGGTGCTTCACACTCATGGGGCTCGGGGCTATTTCTTCAAGGGGTCCCCCACACAGGCCAGAGCCAGAAGCCAGTGTTCCTCCCCCATGAGACCACCATGTGGAGCTCTGAAACAGAGCAGGCTGAACGCTCTTGAACTTCCCAGCACATCTTCAAGGACTCATGTGCCACTCGCAATGCGTTCCGCTCATAAGTAACCTCTCTATCTTACACACACACACACGCACACACACACACACCCTTCAGAGATTCTTCTTAAAGCCCATTTAACCTTCACAAAGAACATCTTCAACAGTCTCCTGGTGGAGGTTCACATGTATGTCAGAGCAAACTCCGGGATAACCTAGACTCCATTATTCTTTTAAACCAAAGATTTCAAGGTAAACCAGAAATACATTCCGGCTATCTGCTAAGTGCTCACACTAGACATGCAGAACTGAACAGTACTGTCTGAAGGGCAGAGGACTACTTCGGAAGCCTGGTTCCTTCCCGTCCCTCTCACTGAGGTCAATGTTAAGCCCCCATAACTGGCAAGCTCTCCGCATTGCAACCAACCAAGAGCGAGAAAATCTGGGTCTACCCAGGAAAACTGTGACTGACTGAAGCTTTCCATGGCATGCTTTCCTGCTTACTGCTCTTCTAGAACTTGCACTGTATGGCAAATTTTTTTAAACACCTGCCTCAGGGCCACACTCCCGACTATCCATCCTGTGGGAGCTGGCAGAGAGCCAGAATGTCGCAGGGTACTGTCATCATTTAAAACCTGAGTGTGGACTCAGGTGCAGAGAGCCTGGTGTGACTCTTGCTCAAGCCCCTCGCACACACTGGGTGACTTCAGATTCCTCCTCTGTAATAATTAAGAGTGTTTACCTCATAAAGGAGCAAGGGTGAAATGACTTAAAAGTCTTCAGAACCATGACTGGCATAGGAGGAGTGCTTTGTAAGTGTGAGCTGCTGCTGCTACTGCTACATATAATTAATGAGCACTCAGTGAAGTTTGTTGAGTGAATAAATGAGAGAATGAACACCACTTAACTGTGCGCTAGATTTTCCCTTTTGTATATGTTCCTATAATTCTTCTACTTTCCAGCTTCATTTACCTTCGTTTTTGAAGACTTCATTCTCCCCAGGGCTACTAGAATCTTTCGTAACATCAAACTAAAGATTGGTCTATATAAATATTTTGTTTGTTCATTATTTGGCCTTTCAGAACTCCAGGCTTAGGTCCTCTTGTCCCGTCTGATCTTGGTGTTTTAAATGAAACTAGTTCATCCACAGTAAGAATACACTGAACAGCGCATAGAGCCTGCCTTTTTCTGTTACTCGTTCAGACTTCCCTCCTACTCACGTGTCATTCCCTGCTCTTCCCAGATCTCTGAGCACGTGCCTCCATCCATGGCTCTTTGATATCTCTCTCTCTGATTCACAGGCTTTGATCCGCCCTGTTCAACTTTCAACTTGCATTCCTTGGGTCTCTGCTGCCTATCCCCACCTGCAGAATGCGGGTGCTATGGCTGTCTGCCTCACCCTCGGTGACTCCTGCCAGCCAGTACACTGACAGATTTACCACAAAGAGTTCTCAAATGCCAATCTTATCAAATACATGAACCTAGACTCTAATCTGGGGAATACAGAATGAAATGAAAGTCTTAGAAATTACAGGAAAGTCCTAGGAAAAGTGTGAGTATACCTAGCATCTGGGGCTACTAAAGTGGGTTGCTTTATTTTAGCATTTAATATAGAGAGAGTAAGGTTCTTGAAAGATCTGGAATCATTCAGAAAGGCCAAGTGAGGCTTGCTCACACAGAAGCATTCACACAAACTCCTCATTCTTTCTCTTCCATTCTAATTTATATGCATAGAGACCTACACACCTATCTTCTAAGATAATAAATATCAAATGTTCTAAAATGTTAGAATATTATTGCCAGAGCTAGTGAGAACTTAATAGCCGTAATATGTCTAACCTAGTCTTGTCTTAAAGAAATAAATTGAATTTTAGTAATATATATCAGTTAATCCCAAGTCTTATTCAATCTCGATCTTCCCTCTTTTCACTGAACACCACATCCTCTTGAAAATTCAGTCAGATCTTTATTCAGTGCTACTTCCTCCAAAAAGCCTTCCCTGATCCCCCTTTCGAGGAGCACACCCATCACTCTCTCTCTTTCCATGGCTTTAGCTACTCTCCATGTCATTGATTACCAAATGACAGGTCATGTATTTAGTCTTTACTTTCTGTCTCTCATTTTATATCCATGCTCAAGGACGGCAAAAGCTTTTATTCACCCAGTGCCTAGAGCAGCACCTAGAATGTAGTAATAATTCAATAAACATTTGTTACATGACTATACATATAAGATCAATTAAAGAATCAGACACTAAGTTATATATACAATACACATACACATACCAACTGCAAGCAAACACACCGAAGTTAACAATAACATCGAAACTGTCACTGGTGGGGCTGTGGCTGTCTTTCTCTGTATTCTAAATGTTCTAATGGAATTGATTACTTTTGCCAGTGAGCTGTGTGTCTAGGGTGTTGTCAAGGTGGCCAGTGTGTGACAAAGAACTCTCATGTTGGCACGCCAGGGAACTCACAGTGCTATGGAACCTCATATTTTACTTTGCAAGTTCGAATAGCTGATTTTCTCCACAGCTGAGAGTAGATCGTTCTTCTGCGGACACACTCATAGTAACCATGCCTGTGACATAAAGACTAACACAGAACCCCAAATGCAAAGTATGTCTTTAAAAGCAAGAAACTTAATTACCGAGGGGACCTCGGCTATAAACCATCGACTCAGTGATCATGGAATCAGATCAACAGCATTTGGCTTTAACAGCCTGATGTTTTGTTTAATGGAATTGATCATTCTACACGTGGGCTTGGAGACTGCGACCATCTCAAAAAAGCTGTTTCTGTCCCTCGAGAGATAAAGTCTGTCAGCCAGAACTCCCACTGGTCAGAACTGGGACATCATGATAAGTCTCCCCTTGTGACTTCAATAACTTCCATCACTGCCCATCTACTTCCTTTTCTGATTGATACGGTTTTTTTTCCTATGATGTATGAATCCAACTTAACTCATAATAGCTTTTGGATGAGCTACTATAGCCAGTCTTGTATTTTACTTTTGGCTTCTGGACCTAAGCAATAGTTCTATTTGTCATGTTTTGCATATAGCTAAAGTCATTATGCTTTCATGTTATAGGTAATTCCCAGAAACCCAGGAGGATCTTCTTTCACTACTGCCTACATTCAAATTAAGAAAGTAATTTCTAAAGTCAGGGAAGTAAATAATCCTTATTAGTAAAAGTTTCTTTTTAAATCAGGTTTTAAGAAACATATAAACGCTTCAGAACTTGTAACAGGGTCATAGCAGGAATCTAAGCTATGTGCTCCTAAAAATTTAGTGTATCTGGACATTGCAAAAAGCACTTGGTGGGACAGGCTCACTGGAGATCTATTTTGATGATGATCAAGGTTCTTTCTAGAAAAGAACTCATCCTAAGGACAGAGTCTATGGCCCCAGCTTGGAAGGGAGACGTGAATAAGACCATAGCTTATGACTGTCACTCAGACTCTCCTCCAGCCCATACCCATAGTGGTGCTGCTAGGAGCCAAAATACTTCATTCTCTGAAGACTGCCTGGGACTTTCAGACTGTAGAATAGCAGCAATATTGGTGCCAGTGATGACTAAGTGGTGGCAGCAGCAACTTTGTGCACACTGTCACCAAGAGTAGTGGCTGCTGTAATGCTCTAGATATTGAGGGTACAGAGGTCAGGGCCCTCATTGCCAGGCATGGAGTAACTTGAACATGGGCCGCTGTGGTACCTCGGGCAGACACTGGTGACACAGCTGAGTCTGACATCTGCAATCACTGGAGTCACTACTACAGTGAACCAGGAGAAAAGATGTGATTGACATTTACATGACACAGGCCTTTCTTAGAGATCTTTAGACTGTTTTACCAAATTGGAGAGGACTGCATTGTCTACAGACCAAATAAGAACAGATACAGAAACATTGCTTTGTGACTGTTGTTTACATCATCCCGTGGCCAGGTAGGTGTGGCCTGGGAAACGTGGTTTCCACACCTAAAAGTTTCAGTTGGATGTGAACATTTTTCTTAATGGAAAATGAGTCATTCTCAGATAACAGAAGACCAAGTAATCACTATTAAAATCAAGCTATATCTAGGTTTAAAACAGTAATTTTTAAATATAAAAAAAAGTTTTAAAAATATAGAAGAGTACAATTAACATAATAAACACTTATTTCCACCACTCAAAACAAACCATATTTTGTCGTATATGTTTCAGCTCTTTATCTTTTAAAAAATAAAGCATCACAGTCAAGGATCCTGTCCCCTACCTTCTCTTCTCCACTGTCATTCCCATCCCTTACATCCCATCCCAAGGGGAAACCACAGGTTCAAAATTTAAATACACAACAAATACTATCACACGTTATTTATGGATATGTAAATATGAAGCAAAAGTATGAAAATAAGGAATGGATACATATGACGTTAAGGTTCTAAAATAAAAAATAGAAAGAGAATGTTTTATCCTTCTTAAAAATATTGTCAACTATAAAGAACATGATTTCTTTTGAATTCAAGAAAATATAATCAACGGTGGTGATATACTTTGTAAAAAAAGTATTACAAAAGCACCATCTCACTCTTCCTTTTCAGTTATAGCAGAAAGGAAGGCTCTGGGAACCAGAGATAAGATAGTATTTCCTCCTTCCAGCAATTCTTCCTTTTCAGAACTGAAAAGAAGAGGAGATTAGGAGAGACCCACAGGCATCTCTGAGCAGCGAGTAGCTGGAGGCACCACATCAGCCAGGCGGAAAGGACAAAGCAAAACCTTGGACAGGCTTTTAATTCCAAGAGAAGAAGTTCAAGGTAAGCAACAAAAAGCATTCTAATCAGGGCCTACATGCGTTAGATTATAATAAATAGATAGACCTGTAAAGTTGGTTTCAAGGCAACTCGATATTTCCATAATATTTTCATAGTCTTTATTTGCTTTAAGAGTGACTTTAAAGTTTTGTTTAAGCACAATAAGTCATTAAAGGCATTTAAATAAGATCTACGATTGAAACGCAAACATAATATGCAAATTGGGGGTGTTATATATCCGGGTCAGATTTCTAACTAAACAAGGAGATTAAACCTATTATTTATCTCTGCTCCTTCCTGAAATCCAACCAATAATAATATTAAAGACATTTTAACAACTACATTAACGCCCACATCCTCAGAGTATGGTGGGGCTTGGCCACTGACCCTACACTGAGGAGCAAGAGTACAAGTCTCCCAGACAACAAACTGCAGGAAACAAGAGGGCAGACAAGAGCAGAAAAAAACCCATCGACAACATTCTGGAAGCTACAATAGAGGTGGAGTGGGGTAACCGCCTTAGTCAGAGAGAGAAGCCTGCCAAGGACTGCGGTGGAGGCGACGAAGATAAAGACAAGAATGAACCTCTTCACATTGAAGAATTCCAGAGAAAGTCAAAATTGAGAAGTGCTGGGAGACAAAGCTGACTGAAAAATAACACCACTCTTTTTTCCCAATTGAGTATCGTTCATATATAGATGCAGGAGCCGGACAGCTGGAGATCAAAATATCCCTTGTAATGTGGAACCTTACATTGAATCTTGGAGCCGAAAAAGATTTGTGGAAAAACTGATGGAATTCAAATTAGTTCTGGGGATGAGTCTGTTGTAACGTACTGAATCTCCTGCTCAGTCTTTAAATCTCAGAGGTTACTAAGACCTTGACATTAGAGAAAGCTGGGTGAAGGCTACAGGGGAATGAATGCTCTGTACTATTTCTGCAACTTACTCAAGCCTAAAATCATTTTAAAAGTTTTTCAAGTTAAGTATCTCCTTTAACACAGAGAAAGCTCTTATTAGAAAACATAACTCATTATTTGCATGAGTCAGATAAATACGCCGACTCCTCTCCTGAATTAGAGTCACTCAATCATAATCACTAGCAATGATGGGCCAACTCCGGTCACAGGACAGGATAGAGCCCACAGGCCCAAAGGGGACTCATGGACAACAGTTGCTGAGAACACATGCTCTCTATAGACAGACGAATCTTAAGTTTAAGATCTTAGGACACCTTAAAGAAAAATGGGAAGAAAGGGCCAAGCTATGTCCGCCCAGTTCTTCTCTAATTCTGTCCAATGAAGTCACTCCTTGTTGCCTAGGGTGGAATTAAGGAAGGAGAAGAAAAATTTAGGAATGTTACCCTAATGCAGAGATCTCAGATACTTTGTTCTCAAGATCCTTTCATGCTGCTAAGAATTACTGAAGATCCAAAGGGCTGTTGTTCATATTGGTTGTATATATCGATATTTGCCACAAAGCTGGGACTTCTTAGATTTATTAATTCATTTAAGCTATATTAATAAACTCAGTACATGTTAACATGAAAACACATTTTATGAAAGATAAGTATATATTCCAAAACAAAACCAGAGCGAGAAGAGTGACTTTGTTGTACATTTTCCCAAGTCTCTGTAACGCCCGGCTTAACAGAAGACTGCCAGGGTCTCCTACCTGCAGCTGTGTTCGACCTATTGTGATGCCACACATCACGTTTCCTTCTGGAAAGTTCTCCCACAGGCTCACGGGAGACTGTGAGTGAAAAGGGCAAATAATAAATTAGTATTATTATAAAAATTCTTTTGACCTTTCAGACCCCCAGACCACACTCTAAATGCCCCTCTGCGTGCAGTCATGGCAAGATCGATGTCCCCAGAACAGGGGACAGCCAGCCCCTGAGAAGCCTGGAGGAAGGGTGAGTGCCAACGAGGGCGGTGGTGGTTGAAAGTCTGTTTAGGAAGCGGTTAACCACGCCGCCCCTCACCCCGTCTAGCTTGCACACTCAGGTGACTCTCTCTCTCTCCACACTAGCAATTTACTGAGTGGCTAAACACCAGACAAGCTCCAAATGCAACAATGCCCTTCTAAAACAGGAAAATGGGGTGAAATCATGCATAAGATGTGATGAGATCCCCCATTTCCCCTGCTGCAATCAGCAATTAGAATCCCGGCAGCCTGGATCGTTAGCCATCCCCCAACACGCACACCCTAAAAAAAGAGATTGGGTCATTTTTCTCTGAGGAAACTGAACAACCCAAGAAAGACAGACCTATAAATACTGAGAGTTGGGCTATCCATCAATGAAACAGCGCCAACCAATTACCCTAAATTAAAGCCCACAGCTTGACAAGTCCCGCCTCTGCATGCACAGTTCCAATCAGCTTTTGATGCATCGCTCTTCATTGCTAAGTGACAGTTCAAGATCACTGAGCCAGACATTCGCAGAAAGCATCCAACGGGGAAAACTATAGACAAAATAGTAAAAGTGGAATGATAGGACAACGTGTTCAAAAGAAAACGGAATATTCATCAAAGAACTTCTGAGAAGGTAAAAACATAAAAGCAGAAAATGAGAAATCAATAAAAGTTTTGGAAGATGAAGCTGAGGAAATCCCTCAGAAAGTAGATCAAAGAAAAACTGGAAAAAAAAAAAGAAAATATAATACTTAGAAAACCAGAGAATCAATACAGATTAAATATGTAACATTTATGGACCCAAAAAAGATAACTGAAAAAATGATTAAAAATGTAAAAATAAAAACTTCACAGAATTGAAGGGCTTGAGTTTCCAGATTAAAAAGAGCCCATCGCATACCCAGAAAAATACACAAATATATAAACGGAAAAAAAAAAAAAGCCCACACATAGATTTTAAACCCCAGAGTACAAGGGATAAGGAGAAGAGCCCAAACATTTTAAGAACTTCTTTACAAGAACAAGGAACACGTGTCAATGGCGATTCTGAATGGCATCAGACTTGACAATGCCCCTAAAAACTCCCTGATGATGGAGCAATGTCTTCAAAATCCTGAAGAAAAAATGATACACACCTAGAATGCAAAGCCTAAACCATCATTCAGCGATGAGGATAAGTTAAAGACATGTTCACAGATGCAAAGTCTGTAAAAAGATGACTTCACAGGCAACCATTTCTTGAACGCTACTAGAAGCTGTGAAAAGGAGTCATCAACCGAGAAGGGGAAAACACAGAACCCAGGTTAGAAGACGTGGCGGCCAGTCTTCAAGAAGGACCCAGCTGAGCCCCTCACCCTCATAGTCACACTCTTGCACAGTTCCCTCTCCTACTGGACAGGGGTTGGTCAGTGTGGCCAGTAGAAGGTGACAGAAGTAGCAAGCTATGACTTCTGAGATCAGTTCATAAGAGATACTGAGCCTTCCATCTTGGTTGCTGTCTTGTGCTCTTCCTTGAGTTACTCGCTTTGGGGGAAGCCAGCTGCCACGATGTGAGCAGCCCCATTTAGTGAGGGACTAGTTCCTCCAGCCAAGAACCACATGACGAAGCTTAGAAGCAGAGGGTCCAGCCCCAGTCAAGCTTCAGATGACTGCAGGCTCCTTAGAAACTCGACCAGAACTACACAGCTGAACTACCCAGGGACACCTGGGTTCATGACCTACAGAAACTATAAGAAAACAAGTGTTTTGTTGTCTTAAGCTGCTAAGCTTGGGGTGATTTGTTATACGGCAATAGAGAACTAATACACAGGGCATCCAACCCAGGAGAGAAGTGAAAAAAAAAATACCCTAGATAATGCCACACAGCCATCTTAAGAGAGCACAAAGTGTAGACAAGCACGGAGGACATCGCCCAAAAAGCATGGAAATGACAGGTCACCTTCTGAGTTTTACAGTAAAGTTGTGTTTGCTTACTTCAATGCCAATACACATTCAGTTATCTTGGTGAATACTTCCGTTTCAGACTCAAGTGTTAATGGCTACCCAGAAAGTTAAGCAGAATTAAAGACGAACTGATTATCAGCTCTAGAAAAAAGGACTGTTCAAGAAAGAAAAAGTAACTAAAAAACATATGTAGCCCATCTCTGAACAATACAGGTATGTATAAAATGATAGTAATAGAGACACTGGACACTGACTAATCCCAAAACTGTAATAATTCTACTGAGAGTATGAAAAAAAACAAAGTGTGTGTAGTGGTGGGGAGGGAGGGGGTAGGCTGTGCGGTTTAAGAAGGCTGAAACTTAGCTTCTGGAGTGGGGACCAATAGATAATGCATAGAATGTAGAGACCAAAAACTTTCAGTGTATGTTATTGAGAAATTCAAAGGTTAACACCAGGATAAGAACTAACGGAATTAAAAGCGGTCGACTGAGGAGCAGAAATTGAGGGTCGGGAGGAATGCAGATGTACAGAGCTCTTCTACCTTAAGCCTTATCGTTCTCTTTGTCTTAAAAGCAAACAAAATGCTTTGATTGAAATAAAAATTTAATTTGGCAGTATTTACCTCTCAGAGGACAAAATCAACAAAGCACACAATTAATAACCCACAAAATTAAAAAAAAATTTTTTTTTGATATGCATCAATAGCCACCAGAAGATGCCAAAAATAGAAATGTGAAGTGTGATGTCCTCTGGGAGGCAGGGCTGGGAACGGGGTTCTGATACTTATCACTGTGTTACAAGTCACCCCGAAGCTCAGGAGCTTAAGCTAAAAAAAAAAAAAACACAACGATGCAGAGCCTGGCAGAAAAAGTTTGTGCCACACACAGGTTGGTGGGATGAGTCAGCTGGGGCATCAGTGACATTCCCTCCAAGACATTGTCACAGCTACGAAGTCTCTGAGTGCCAGGTCTCAAATTCTGACCCCTTGTGCTCTGCCTCAAGCCCACACTAAATGTCTAAAGTGACTGTGTTCATTCATGCTGTTTTGCAAACTTGCTGTCAGCCCCAGAGAATAAGGAAGAAAATCGTGGAGGTTAAAGAGAGGTCAAGGTCACAAAAGGTGAAAGGTATCCTGAAGGACTCCACTCCGCCCGGAGCTGAAGTCTAGAAGCCTCTACAGGAAAAGCATTGGCTGTGAGATGGTTCGCTACCCCGAGCTCGCCCAGCCTGGCTTTCCTTGAGAGATTGTCTCACTACACAACGATGCTATAAAGGAAGCAGCCTTTTCTCAGGTTCTTCCTGCACGTTTTCAAAAGGAACCACAGCCACCCCACAGTCTACCTCCTATCTCCACAAGACCTGAGTCACACACTTGAACAGCCGGATGGGTGACCGTAGAGCTGCCTGGCACGACACAGACCTGCCAAGAGACAAGCAGCTCTAAATCAAATCTAAATCTAAGTCTTTGATACTGTCCCAAGACAGAAAGAAGCTTGGCCCCTTCGTCTCTAAAGTCAAGCGACTGAATCGGGTTGGGTGACCTTTTAAGGTTGGACACTGATGACATTTTTTCAGGGCTGCATCTGAGAATACCCCATTGTTTCGGCGCCGGTAGTGAAAACAATATAGTATATTACAGTATGTGTAATAGGTCTTTCTTACTGAGAAAAGAGCTCATTTTAACACAATTTTACTTCCTGTGACTTATAGTGGCTTCAAAACTGGTTTTTTGGATTTTGTTTTGTTTTATTTGGCTTTGCTTTTGTCTGAAAATCTACTATGGTAATAGTAGGAAATGTAAACAAGGCTAGAGGTTTGCTATTCCCTCTGTGAGTCATGATTGACAATTACAACTGAGAAGAAATACAGCAAAGATGGGGTAATACCAAGGCCTTACCCACTTCCCCTTGAGAGCCGTTTTCTAGACTTTCTAACATTCTCTCCATCAAAGATGTTTACATATGATGAAACAACAACAACAAAAGCTAAAAAAAACTATTTGTTTAACCCTCTATTTCAGTTTACTTTCCTTTATTCAGACCCTGTGAGATGTCTACTCTCTTATATGTGTATTTAAAATTTAAAGGGAATTGTTAACCCAAAATTTCTAAATACACAGGGGGATGTATAATATGTCAATTCATCAAGAGCTGGCATTAGATTACAGAAGACAAAAAGACATTTCCACCAAGAAACCAGTATACTTTTCACCACCAAATTTCTGTATCATTTGTCTAATCAGAAAATACTGAGGAGCTGTGTCTCAGGCACTGTTCTAGCCCCTGGTGGGGTGGGGCATGGCAGTGTCTGGATGTCTACTGCTGCTAAATGAGAGATCTCCAAGTTTAACGGCCTAAAAAATAACAATTACTTTACCATTAGGCGACATAGTTCTGGAGATGGACCAGGATAACCTAGGCAGTTGTCTCTTGGAGTCTCTGATGCAGCTGCCATCAGGTGGTGATGGAGCCTAGAGTTATCACAAAGCCTTCCTCAGTCACATGGCTAGCAATCGATGCTGGACCTCAACTGAGGCCGTCGCTGTAACAATTAAATGTAGCTTCTTCTTGTAGCCTGAGTTTTTTCACAGCACGACAGCTGGGTTCCAAGACTGAGGCTCCCAAGAGGACCAGGAGAAAACTATATCAGCTCTTATGAGTTAGCCTTGGAAATAACACACATCGCTTCCGTCAATAGTCTCAGGCCTGTCGAGATTCTAGGGGAAGAAGCAGACCCCACACACACACATCTCCCAACACAGATGTGTCAATGTCACTTTCTAAGAAGACAAAGCTCTTGCTGTGGCCATCTTGGGAAAGCCAATCAGCCATAAGAAGTAAACAAAAACACGAAGTCTCTGCCCTCACATGTACGTTTAGGGACAGGGGAGCCTGGCAACAAACGCATCAAGAGACAAATATAGAAATTATCAGGTGATGGTAATTTCTATGAAAAATAGGGAAAGGATGGGTTTTTGAGGGTATTCTCTCTTTTATGGAGAGTGGTCACAAAAGCCTTCTTGACAAGGGGCCGTTTGAACCGAGATCCTGGAGCATCCAGGTGGGAGGAACAGCAAGTGCGAGATCGCCAGGGGACAGAGTGCTTCTCTCTGCGAAGAACCGGAAAGCCGCCGTGGTGGGAGAGGTGGCAAGGGCTCCAGGAGGCAGAGAGGTTGCCAGGGACCAACCTCACAGGGCCTTTGGCTACGGTCAAGACCGTGGACTTTGCTCTGGGTGACACGGGAGGCCATGAGGGGTTTTTCATAGGGAAATAACCCACTTGACTTGCATTTTAATAGGATAACTCTGACTGCTGCGTGACAAATAGAAACACAGCAGCCAGATCTAGGGTGACAGTGGGAGACCAGATTGAAGACTCTTGCAATCAGCCAAGTGTGAGGTGAAGGTACCTTGGACAGAGTATTACCAGTGGAGGTGGGAAGAAATGAGCAGTTCTGACGCTAAAAATATCTAACACTGTTTTTTGTTTGTTTGTTTTATTGTTTGTTTGTTTGTTTGTTTTTTGCATTTGAATAACATCATATTTATTTATCTAGATATTCAAGCCTGGGCTTAAATAATAAGTATTGAAAGAGAAAAATGCATCATTTATGATAGGGCTGCATATCGCAAGCAAATTTTCTTTTTATATTGCCTTTGGATTATCTCGAACACTGGGAGAATTTTTCCTTCTATGACTTTAATATTTTTTCCTCCGAAGACACAGTCTAGTCCACATAGCCTACGTGAAATGTAAAATGAAGGCAACCATCACTTAGGCCAAAAAACATTTGACTGAAATATCTTGGCAATTGAAGAAAAGTGTTTTAGGGGTCCATGTGATCGAGGTCATTTCTTCAAATTTCCACTCCTCTTTACATATGCAGATTACTAGCAGCTGGGATGAAATTCATGGTTAAGAAAAATGTCACCCCTGTGAGGTAAATGGCTTCTTGTAAGTCTAAGAAAGTAAATCACTCTTCGGGGTCCCAGGCGCCCTAAAGGAGGTCACCGCCTCCCACAAGTCAGATCGCATCATTCCCACAGACTTTTACATTCGTGCCTGTTCGCTGAGCACACAGCAAGGACTGTTAGGCAGCTCTTCATAGATTAGGGGTTATTTCCTTATTATGTTTGCTAAATGGTGATGCATCTAATCATTGTTTATCACGTAGGGAGATTTCATGAGGGCTCTCTGGCCTAGCCAAATCCCAAAACAGGATTCCCCATTTATTCCCTGATGCCATCACTGAAAATTAGCTGAACCAATTAAGGAGTACATAATAAGCCAGTTATTTGTTCCTTACTTTTCTTAATGAGTGCATAATGCGTGCCTGCTCAAATTACAGCGCACTGCTAAGATTCTTCCCCACGCTACCACTACGATTTGGCGTCATTTCATTTCTTTCAGCATCAGCGGCATCAATCCAGAGATTCTCCTCTGAGATTCCGTAGGAATTGAACCCGTCCTTACGAGATAATCATTCACCCTTCAAGTCCAGCATAAGGTTCAGGAGTCGGCATTGCTGAGACATGGCTGCTCAGCTAAACTAAGCTGAAGCCAAAGCATATTCTGAAGATGGGGCACCTCCCTGGGGAATTGGCTGACACTTCCGATAGAAGGGCCTTGGGTTCTATGTTTCCAAACCTACACCACCATCTTGCATCCACCAGAGGTTCAGCTCTGTGTTCTGTTAGGGGCTTGTGGCCATGATCCTCCACCAAGATCAAGCATGCAAACGAGCAAAACCCTTCCAAGATCAAGATTCTATCCCTGCGTGACAGGGAAAGAGAAACTCTTGGGCTACTGTAAGACGACCAGCTCTAGCATCCAAAAGGAGAACAAAATCTTTAAAAAAATATATAGAAATAGAGTAGAAAAATGTTGTAACTTTGTCAACATTTTCACCAAACAACTCATTAAATCACTATAAAAATCAATGCATATGGCTGGATATGACAGTTTAAATTCCAGAAAGAGTTACAAGTCAAGTTAAACTCATAATACATAATGTAGTCTGGTGTCTCATCCATGAATTACAACATTTTTATTATATCCTCACTGCAAATTACCAACTTGTTCCCTGTCCCACCAATCTCTTGATTAAATGAGGCATTATGAAAATATATTACGGTGAAGGATGACTCCATCATTTGTCTCAATTATTTCAATATCCTTATTTAAAACTTCATCACTAGAGCAGCTGGCCCAAACTGAAGTGTTGACTTAGCAAAGTGATAGCAGCAGAAATAAAATATTAAAAAATTTGGGGGCTCAAAAGGCCCATGCTCCATAGTCATTATCTTGCTGGGTCTAGTGGTTTCTTTCTCTAATCTTTGTGTGCCTTCGATACTTTTGGTGTCCCTTTTGATCACTTTAGTTTCTTCTCTTCAAAGTTATTCTTGTTATATAGGCCTTATTCCCACGCGTCCAACTGAAGGGTATTTTATTATTCTGTGTCTTACACTGATAATGGGGCAATAACTTGTACCTCTCAACTTTCCCCATAAAATGGCTTAATGTCTTGAAGCAGTGGCAATATGTCAGCTGAGGGAGTGAATCAAGTAGGTATCATTCCTCATATATCAGAGACCCACAGTGCATTAGTTCCTTATAAGGAACTTACTTAAAAATTAGCCTCTTCTAGAAACTTAGCTTCTAAAACTAAAGGACACAAGGATTTCAAAATACAAATAAGTACCTATATATTGATCAATTTAATAATTTTCTTTTCATTTGGATTTATTTTGGATTAAAGTGGTTTATTTACTTTTTCTAATTCTAAACACATACATATTCATTATAGATATTTTTGAAAATATAAAATCCTAAAAAAATGAATGCAACAAGCACCCACCATCCTAATACCCAAAGATATGGAATGGCAACATGTTACAATTTTCACAATTCTGAGGGAAAAAACTAGGTTATAAATAGCAGAATTTTTCTAAAGAGGAAAATCATTTCTGTTTAGGAACATATCTAAATAGATATGTTTGATTATAGATGTAAAGTCCACAAGGCTTACCTTGAATCTCTAAGATAAAACAAAAATATATATATAATGGTTTTTCCCCCAGAAATGGATGGGAATCATAAGCTAGAAGGAGAAAGGAGAAATTAAAGGCGAGGAGGAATACCCCTGGCATGGCAGAAGGAATGACCAGTCCGTTTTAAGGCAACCCTATCTGAAGGGTAGAACAGGAATGCTTTTATAGAAACAATGACCACAGACCCTCTGTCCCCCCAGTCAACCTCCCTCAACCCCCAAAGCTTCAGTAAAGTCTGCACTACACAGCATCTTAAATTGGTGGGAGAAAGACATTGGATAAGGGCAATAGGCAGCAAGATAACATCATTCAGGAAAAGAAACAGCATCCAAAAGAGCAAAATGCAGACTGCAAATCAGATTTGGAACCAAAATAGGAACTCACAGCCAGAAGTGATTACACAAAGAAAAAAAAAATGTCACTTCTCTGGAATCCTAGAGAGAATGAAGAAACTTGAGTGTTCCACTGGAATTAGGGACATAAAACAAATTTTATATAAATATCAGAGACAGATGGCACCCAGTACACTGGAAGTTTTAGACTCGATATCTGAGTGACACTTTTAAGATAATATGGAAGCTTTAGATAGGGATGAGGGTGATGATGATAATAATGATAAAGATGATGATGCAGCTTACAGACTTAAAGGTGGATGCAGTGGAGAAAGCTACAGGATATTAAAAAAAGACTATTCAGTCAGTCAAGTAGCCAAATAAAATTCCAGCATGTGCCAAGCACTTCCAGATGGATAGAACACAATCCTGACTGCAGCCCGGTTTCAGATCTGGTCCCATCAAGAGCTTCTGAGCCCACTCTCCCTAGCCCCAGCTAGCTCTTTGCAACATCTGTGGCCTTAATTCCATATTCATGAGGGAGGAATACTGAAGGCAGTGGAGACCGAGATTGACTAAGTAGAAATCCATCTGCATTATTACCATGTGTTCTGCCTTGAGTGCAGGTTAAAAGGAGTACAGGAATATAACCTTTAGTTCGCAGATTAAACCGCAGAGGTGGCACCAACTACAGTTCAGTCATCAGGGGAGGGAAAGTCACCAGAAGTTAGAAGAGTCAGGGATGTTCGGGAACTGAAGCTAGACTTTTAAGAATGTCCATGTAGAGGAAGAAGGGAAGGAAGGAGTGTTGGGAACAAACGTCAGACAGGCATGGCCTGAAGATGAGCAGAAGCACTGGCAAAGCCTGCTTCTGCTTTAAGATGAACCGAAGCACTGGCAAAGCCTGCTTCTGCTTTAAGATGAACCGAAGCACTGGCAAAGCCTGCTTCTGCTTTTACTGTTTATTTCATATTGCATGATTAGCCTGGGAAAGCAAGTACCCTGGCAGCCCTTGCTTGAGAAGCGGCCTTGAGATATTTCTGGCTGCCAGAGATTTATTAGCGCACCTGTGAAAACATAGCTCTTCTTGCTAAAACTATATAAGAATGTTATTTTACAATATAAT